>JASANE010026898.1:0-162211 GCA_030248225.1 Trileptium ribeirensis
TGTTGTTCGTTCAGTTACGTATTGCTATTTGCTTTTATATATTAACTATATATGAACTTTTTGCGACTAAAAAGTTTTGTCGCAAATACATGGTCCAGAGTATGTGACACGTACATGGATGTATATATGGCAGTGATCCAAATAAACCAAGATTTAAAATACTATTTTCCGTTCCAGCTACTCACCAATACATTTCTACCAAAATATTCTGCCTATTTTATGTACACAGTGATAGTAGATCCTAAAAGAACAAATTATTATGTGAATACAGTAGGACTCCACCTTTCCAAGCTAGATACACTTTTGGTTAAAATCCTAGCAGCGATATTTCTAACACTGAATTAGCCTGCAATTTGATTGAGATTAAACCAGTGAATAAAGAAAATTTCCTTAATTACTCACGTTACAGGGCCGGTCCGAACAGTTATTTATTTAGTCCGAACCTCAGCGGCATGCACTGGTCCGCAAGACCGCCCTTAATTTAGAAGAAACATAATAAACAAATAAAATTGAAGTGTTACACTAACGTTCTTTACACGGGCGGTCCGAACTGCTCCAAACTGGACCGATCCGGACGGGTCCACACTGGACCGATACGGACGGGTCCACACTGGACCGATACGGATGGGTCCACACTGGACTGATACGGATGGATCCAGACTGGACCGATCCGGAAGGGTACACACTGGACCGATCCGGACCGGGTCGGACACTGGATCGATCCGGACGGGCTCCACACCTGGACCGATCCGGACGATTCTAAACTTGTCCGATCCGGAAGGGTCCACACTGGACCGATCCGGACGGGTCAACACTGGACCGATCCGGACGGGTCCACACTGCACCTATCCGGACGGGTCCACACTGGACCGATACGGACGGGTCCACACTGGACCGATACGGATGGGTCCACACTGGACTGATACGGATGGATCCAGACTGGACCGAGCCATACGGGTACACACTGGACCGATCCGGATGGGTCCACACTGGATCGATCCGGGCGGGTCCACACTGCCGAACCGATGCGGACGAGTCTACACAGGACCGATATCCGGATGGGTCCACGCTGGAACCGATGCGGACGGGTCAACACTGGACCGATCCGGACGGGTCCACACTGCACCTATCCGGACGGGCCCACACTGTGGCCATCCAGACGGGTCCACACGGGACCGACGACCACGGGGTCCACACTGCACCGATATGCATGGGTCCACACTGGAACGATCCGGACGGGTAAAAACTGGACTAATACGGACGGGTCCACACCGGACCGATCCAGACGGGTCCACACCGGACCGATCCAGACGGGTCCACACTGGACCGATCCAGACGGGTCCACACTGAGAAGCGATCCAGGACGGGTCCGCGCTGGAGCGATGCAGGACGGGTCCACACTGGAGCGATCCAGGACGGGTCCACACTGGACCGATACATGGTCCACATTAGACGGATCCGGACCGGCCTCTATGAGCTGAAGTTGCAAGACGATACTCAATATGGAAAAATGTATTTCAGTATGTGATGTCGAACATTACTTATCTACTTGACTAAGCTTACTTTATCATTACCTATAACATGACTTTCGACAGCAATAATATCCTAAACGGTAAAAACGGTAATTACACTTCGTAAACAAGCCATCAACAAAGAATATATATAAATAGAAACGTTACGAAAGCGTTTGAACGGCGGCCGATTGAAGCATTAATCAAGTAACCGAAGTATTAAGAGTTTTGAGATTGTCGCTTAGAAAAGTAAAAGTTTTTTAGTAATAAAGGCAAAGAGGCACACACTAGCGAAGATGTTGTGCGGAAATAAACGAGCGAACACAAAACTAACAGCTCTCGCTGACAGGGAAGACGATCGCGACGGACGGCCGTACACTCACTTACATTGATAATTTGGGCACGTGCCTTGTGTTCTACTGGCGGTGGCTGTGGCGGCAATGGTTGAAGTCGTGGCAAGTGCACATGCGGCACTTCTACGATATTGGCACGATATACCGGCTGTAAAATACAACCATGTAGTTTTTATATACTGTACGCTCATTCCGCTGACTAGAGTGACATTTACTGACTGATTGTTTATATCAAAATCTTACGCAGCCGTCTTATCTCAAATATAGTGGATTGGATACCAAGTTCGCATACATGTTGTCTTCCAGAAATTTCAATTGTACGCAAAACATAAATTAATTGTATCGTAATTCGAATAGTGTAATCAGGTCAATCGAGTGTTGAATCTTTCTTTGACCACCGCTGTCCACAGTTACTAATTAAAATCATGCGTTCACCTTTTGCTACGAACAAGTTGGCGTCTCATAAGTTATAATTTGCTAAAAGCAAGGACAATTTGCTATTTGTAGAATATAGTGACATGAACAGGAATCGCATTAACGTCTATTTTAAGTGACAATTAAGCATAAATCGAAAATATTTTTATATTACAACCGTCTAGAATTTGCAAGTACCGTACTCGTAGCTAGAGCATACAACATTTAACTACGGCGAACTAGGTGATCTGGTCAAATCGATTTCGTCGACGTCTCATCACAATGCATACGCTTTTCATATTTAGATTTTAGCTCTATGCCTTGCTTGATTTTACATATGTGACTATTTTACATTAAAAACGTTTAAACTTGCTATTTTTGTTGCAACATCGATAACACTGCGTCCGATTAGGGGACATGACTTTTTAATCATGAGTACAAGTCTGTGATTATATCTTCTTATTTCTTTGCCAAACAGAAGTCGAACCATTCTCACGTTTGCTGACCTAATTTCAAATACTTAACATTGATTTCTTCTATTTATGTATAAATTTGTATCTTGATGCCCATATTTTAGAAAATATTGTATTTATGCCCATATTTTATTCTATTTATACTATAAAGTTAGCTTAAAAATTTCAAGCCGTTTAAAACGGTATTTGGAAATTCGCCATTCGAGGTGCTTAGTATTTTTTCTGCAACACAAGTGGCTGCAAGCGAATTTTTGTGCAAGCAAGGACCGCGTCAACGGTGTTCGAGACACCCCAACAGAACTGTATAGGCAACAATGTTCGATGCCCAGGCACAATAGTACAATTGTGGTTCGAGGAAGTACCGCGTCCGAGGCCTCCCATTAGAATAGTATAGTAAAATCTGCAATGGTTTTTTTTGCATCAGACATCGGACCTCTTAAAGCCCAAGCCCCTAAAGAAGACAGTGGTGATCGCGAGATTGGTGCGACATCACTACAAAGAATTTTCGATATATTGCGGTAACGCGTAATTTCGGTGAACTCTAACGCTTATGATGTATTCTTGGTTTTGGTATAAATGTCTTTTAATAGAGTATCTGTTTGCTGTTTTAATTGCAATACTATACTAGAATACTAATATTCAACCTATTAATGCATATATGATTCCAATGTTTTTTATAATGCGATATGGGCTGCTATACTTCACAAGGAAACACAGCTGCACTAAGCAAAGCTAATATCTGTCCCATAAATAATGCCTTATGGCTTTTCGGATTTACAATACAATCACATTAATTTATGCACAAATTTATACACCAACACCGACAAACACGGTAGTTGGGAGTCACAATAAACGCTTTAGGTAAGGCTAAACAGGAGTTTGTGAACTGTCATTGAGAATCCACGGTTGGACAGATGTCAACATAATGTACAGTAATAATATTCAAAATAATGTTGAGCGCCGAAACTGCAGCACACCACCAAATTTATTTCTGCAGCATAAGGCAAGGAAGTGGCATTGTCAGGAACTGACAAAATGGCCAATATGAAGTTTGTGAAATCAGTAAACAAAATATCCATCATACTACACGTGTGCTTTGTGAATCGACTTTGCAGACATGATAGATGTATGCATTTGCGGATCCCTCCGGGAAGATACGGGTGATGTCGGCGGATGCATGCTAGTGTTTGGGGTGCGTAAACCCATTGTTTCATGCTTCATCCATGCTTTCCTTCGAAATATTTCTACCAGTAAAGGATACACTGGCCAGCCGGTGGTTTTCTTAAATTTCCAGGAATGTATTCCAACCCTTCTCAAAATCCTAGATCCATGCCTAGATGTACGTGGTACGCTCGTTTCGTATAGCAAAATCAAAACTGATAATTGTCTCGGAATGGTTACACGTAAACTGTCAATGTGTTTAAAATCATTCCACAATCTGCTAATTTAACAAGCAATTATGAAATCTAGAAAATTACAATAACACGAGGACTCTATGCTTAAAAGAATACTTTAGGAAGTTTGTAAATACCGACCGGGTCGGGTCCGAATTTTTTACCCACAACCCAACTCAGACCACAATCTTGGGACCCTAATTCAAACTTCCAACGGATCACATAAACTAATCTCTGTGACACGTATCGTTCATTAACCTAGCCACGAAATACAGTATATATAAGTTTCGGGAAATTCGACGCTTTACTGAAAGCAGATACCAAGGCAAATTAATTAACGTATTACGAAAAGAATATGTTCAAAATAAACAAGAGCAGTTTCGACCAAAAGTACACTTTATAAGATGATGATAATGTAACATATATTGGGTCGATTTTAAACAAGCTTACTATATTACACCAGAATAATTGACAAAAACTGCAGAAATATAATTTGCACAAATTTCCTACAAAAATATTTCTTTGACTGAGAAAACATTAAACATGTGTTAATGTGCTTCTAATCTCTATAGCTGAATCGGATATACATGGGACTAGCTGAACATAACTTTAGCAACGAGCAGTTTCGGCCAAAAGTACACCTTATAAGATGATTATAATGCAACATATATTGGGTCGATTTTAAACAAGCTTACTATATTACACCAGAATAAATTGACAAAAACTGCAGATAATTTGCACAAATTTCCTACAAAAATATTTATTTGACTGAGAAAACATTAAAAATGTATTAATGTGCTTCTAATCTTTATAGCTAAATCGGATATACATGGGACTAGCTGAACATAACTTTAGCAACGAGCCATAATTTGATAAGTTGGAAAAATTTACTCCAGCCTCGATTTCCTGGCTTAATTTTCTGACTTGACTTGATCGGATACTATTTTATAATACACCTTTCCTGCAAAAAGAATTATTTTCAGCTGATGTACTTCAAATTCAACCCATCGCTGCGTTTCCCAGCAGTTTACTAAAGACTCTTGCATATGATTAGAATTATCCTGGAGCAGAATAGGAGTGTCATTGATTAGCCATCGGTCATAGAAAAAGTGGAAACCTGAAAACTAACACTTCAAGGAAACTATATTAGTACGGAAATCAAAAACCCTCTACAGCCTATTCAAGTTGAAAGCACACAAAAGGTAGATAGGACAAAAGCGAAAGTTACATGATCTATGAGACAGACATATAACGATCGAGCTGATATCTAAGTGGCAAAACTTTCTTGCATTTAAAACATATTAGCAAACAATTAACTCAAACCCAACAACCATGTAAGTAACAAAAATTTGTCAGTGTGGACTAATGTAGAACAAGGATGCAGTTAGGACTATGATTACAGGAAACGACTATAAGACCCTGCAACATAGAATATGAAATTGCAGAATAACCGTGATCAGTGTTTGCGAAATAAAAGGTTCTGAGCGATTTTAATAAGCGCGATGGATTTCCTTTCAAGTTGTAATATGTGCACAAATTTGGAACTTATACGTTTCTATGATTTTACTCTTTGTTCGTTGAATATATCACTGCACAATATAATACTAA
The DNA here is from genome assembly GCA_030248225.1 of Trileptium ribeirensis. Lineage (NCBI taxonomy): Eukaryota > Metazoa > Nematoda > Enoplea > Enoplida > Thoracostomopsidae > Trileptium > Trileptium ribeirensis. The sequence goes on from JASANE010026898.1 coordinate 5,754, forward strand.
ACGAGAACACTGTATATTTGCATTTTCGCTTTTCATTTTTTGTAAAGTATGTGTGATATGTCTTACTGCATTTCACAGTATTAGCTGCCTCCACAATGTCTGATTCAGTAGTACGACAACTCGAGTCCTCAAAGTACCATACTGAAGCCGTTTCAAATTGCGTAGATATTTCAAGAATCGTGTGTATATACTAGATGCTTCGCATGGACTATTGGGTTTCAACAATTCTGTAGTCATATGCTCAACCTGAAGGTTGTTATATCGTGATCTATGCTCCTATAGTTCTGCTCGTTAATATTTGTGAATCTACATAGTCTCGACTTAGGCATATAAATTCATCGTTTATCAATTAAGATCAATATAATAAACAACAATGCAAGAACTTCAATCGCGTTTATTAGTGCCATGTTAGTCCCATAAACATTTTATATGTTAGGAGCATAATTTATTTGGTTGGAACTAAAAAAAACGACTGCAAATGTAAAATTCACGTGTCAGCGGAAGGTGAACTCATACTTTCTGAATTGACAGGGCGGGACAGCGCGCTACACCGCTTGGCCATGTTTTAACTAGATATATACTGTGTCAGTACCGTTGAGTTTAACAGTAAATATGTACGTATGTAGCAAAAATGTTGCTTCCCACCAAATTTACAATTTAGGAAATATTAAGTAAAATAAATATACCGTCCGAAGTTAACGGGAACGTTTAAAATGGTGCAAGATGCTATTTCCAACAAAGAAAGTGCAATCTCCAGAATCAAAAGACTGCTAAAATGACCAGTTGTGTGCAATCCATACTTCACACTAGCCTCCAATGTTAGTTTCAATTATACTATCAAGTATGGTTGATATATTCTTTTCTACGTAATATGGTGTAGAACACCAGTACCCTGTTCAATAATTAGGTTCGCTGTATAACTTCGGTTAGGGAAGATATGTACTTGGCAACTCATAAGGAATTTGAGTGTTAAGAAAGCTACACTATCAATATATACCTGGTTGGTCATAAATAAGACACGCAACACACAATTTCACAAATATTACATAGCAAAGGCACTATAATTTAAAGCCAATTACATGTTTGGCATAATATAGACTGTATGACATATATATATAATATATATTATACATTAATATAATATATATATTATATATATATATATTATACATTAATATAATATATATATTATATATACATTATACATTATATATAATATATATATATCAGAAAATATTATACATTTCCGTCATATAATGTAAGAAATATTGCTTTTTTGGGTTTCATTATTCTTGCGCGAAAGTGTGAAAAATAACATAATTCACGCATGAAACTGCCAAATTAAACAGATGGCTCTTCTTTCTGTTTCTTTTCGCTGTATCCCATGATGTGTTAAACATTAAATGCATACACCCGATTCGTTTCTTTTCTCAAGTCAGTGTGCGTGCAGAAATCACGTTTTTGTCTATCTACTCAGGTCCGAATTATGACACAGGAAAATTTGGGCAATCTTCCTGGTCACTACTTTACGTTTACCATCGCAATTTGTTGACTGCGTGGCCGAAAACGTGTTTCTAATCGTGGTTTTATTACATACTGTTATGCAAACAAACTGCGAATAGCTCTATTCAGCATGTCATTTGATTAAACCGGACAACGTGCAAAATTTAGAAATGTGCGCGTTTGGAAATCATACATCACAGAGCCCTTGATCGGTCGCTAAACTATGAACACCGAGAATTTTTCCATGATTCAATTCGTGGTTTTGACAAAACAATAAGCAATGTGTACAAATTTAAATTTAATGTGTACTCGTGCTTAACGATGTGCGTTCTCAAGTCATTCCAATAGAAAAATCGTAGCTTCAAATCTATGAGACAACGAGACAACTGTAGATGTATCAATAACAAAGGTTTTCTTGTTATATCAATAAAACTACTAAACGTTGTGTAAATGATTAATACAGAAGTTTTAAAACAGAAGCAGTTTACGCCGGACGACTGAATCGAGCTAGTGTTAATTATGCTGTCATAAACAGGCATCGTTAACTTTTCAATTGTTACCAGCCTGTATGGCAATATAAATTGCAAATATTACAAAGATCTCTTCATTAAGCTTTCTACTCTCGACACTAAGCCTTTAAGCTAACCTGCATGTTTCAATTTATGACACAATAGTGTACACATATTACACTAAATTTAGCCATAGCGTCTTGTAAACGGAGACTAAAAACATGATGAAAACATTAGCTGTGAAATTGAAAAGATTCCCTAAGGGTTCCTTACAGCAATTAAAAACTAAACATATTCAGCGTTTTGCATATTCTGTACGAATTACCGAAACATGTATGAATTGTACTTTGGTCAGAAAACCATGATTCTTGCAAGAAAACTGTATAGGCCAAATTTAATTCAAGACCTTCAATTACTTTCAAGACAAAAAATTTAAATTGCTAGAAACTGTTTCTTTACAAAAAATCAACCCTGATTTCTGTTGGAAACACCTAGGACTGCTTGCATTCATCTACTAAAACACTTTTCTTTGTGCTGGTTATAGGATACACCAAGAAACAACGACAATACTAATAATATATTCTCATTAGATTCTATGGCAGAGCGGAGATTGGTCCGTCGTTGAAAATGATACCGTTTGGACGTGTAGGTAATTTCGGAATCTATAGTTACAGCAGCATTACTTTATTTCAGTTAAAATTGCTATTTCTACAAGATGACAAAATATGGATTATAATGCCTTTGAATCATACATGGCGGCAGGGGGGTAGGTGGGGTACCCCCCTGAAGTCCGGACCCCCCCCACGAGTCGAAAAGCCAGGAGGGGTTACCCCCCTGGGTTGGGGTGCGCAGCACCCCCCTTCCCCCCGAGGCCGAAAAGCCAGGGGGGTGACCCGCGCCCCGGCATTGGGGTGGGGTGCGTAGCAGCCCCCACCGTAGGGGGGGGGGCTTGGCAGCTCCTCGACGAGTGTCGCAGTAGGACCTTAGTGCAACACCTTGCGCAAATTGCGCCTGCTTGTTGCTAAAGGTGCATGTGCGACCGTAAATTTATAGAAAGCTTTTTGTTCACGACGTCATTCCCTGAAGTAAAACTTAATCGAATTATACTTATTTATATACTAACACTAACTAGATATTTAGACATTGAATGTCTGCTATGGTCCACGGTGGATTAACCACGAATTCAGGACTAAAATAGCACTGGAGCACTCCATCGCCGTAGGAGTCGCACCAGATCAGCGATTGCTTAAATACTTTACAATTACAATACAAATTATTATATACACAGAGATGCTTTGTTTAACTGTTCTTATGAACGGAAACCCCCGCCTCGACCAGTTTTGAGGCCGGACCCTAGTGCAGAAACTGGACTCATAGGCGAAAAATATGGCTGCTAGGACCAGGGGGGTTACCCCCCTGGGATGGCCTCGACCCCCCCTCCGTGGAAGGCCTCTACCCCGCCTGGCATGACTGACCGCCGCCATGTATGCTTTGAATCCTGTGCGTGCCATTGGTCGAAAAATCATAATTAAAATTGTAAAACCAAGGCGTCAACCACACTCGATAAAGCTCCAGAAGAATATAAACCAATTATCAGTTTTTCGCACTGATGATTCTCAAACTATCTACAAACACAGAGTCAAACTAGCTTGGCTAATGCAAATATTTATAAGTTGGCTGATGCAAATATTTATCAATATCAGAAATTTTGGAACGCTTATGCTTGCTACCATGGTTGAGACAAGCGCGGAAAGTGAAGGTAGCATATTTCGTGCAAAAATTGTTTTTCGAATCCGCAATAGAAGGCGAATTAATGTAGCGTATTACTTAGGGTATAAACCCAACGGTTAAATCTAAAGTCCTTCTTTCGTTCTTCAATCAAATCTTTACACTGCTGAAACTTTGCGACACAGTGTTAGTAAGGATTAAAGCTCTCCGTTTCATACTCGATGAGGTAGACATTAATCATAGTGCAGCGGTTATTATAGTATTTGTAATAATTATTGATATCGAGCACAATATATAAGCTTGTTACAGCATTCGGTAAACGTAGTAGGCAAGAATCACTGATCTAGAGGTCTACTGTTTTACTTATAACAGCTGTGATTGCTGTCTTTTAAGGAAGTAAAAAATTTGCTCTAAAGTTGAGATTCTTAAGTGTATACGCTTTCAAACAATGCAGCTTGCTATTCATAATAACCGAAAACTATCTGACGCTAAATAATTATCTTCGTCCATTATAAAGTAATGGTGCAAAACCACCCCAAATTTTACTGTTATGTTGTGTCTATTTATAAAGCGTAATTTTTTCACAGCGTATATAAATTCGTAATATATCGTCAAGTTTAAAACTGAAGGTGAGAGCGACTTAAAACGTCACCGAAATTTTCTAGGTGCAGCATAGAACAATAAAATCAAAAATTTGCGATTGCCGCAAAATTGCATGCACCAAGTGATTTTATGTATATTAAATCTTGTGGGTGATAATAAATAGCATGCACCCAGTAATTTTCCAGGTGTAATCAGGGGCGCAGAAAAAGGTCCTCACAGCACTTTTCGGTAAAATTAGGATTTATAACATATGGCGCTTGCAATTTTCTCTTACGGCTTCCCACTTCCAGTTGCGTCCCTTCAAATTCGAATAGCGTGCTGCGCCCCCGGTGCAATAAAGACCTAGTAATATTAATTTTGCACGGACAAATTTTATTTCCCTATTCTGTTTTAAAATGGACCACATATAACATGCATGTATTAATATATCACTGGAATTGCCTAACGTCTTGTACTATGTAAATGTAGGTAGCTCCAGCGCAACGACTATTACACCTATTCCACGAAAATTTTAACATCTAATGAAGTAAATTGAATTCAACGTGTCTCTAAATACAACATGTTTCTAAATGGTTTGGACTGAGCACATTAGCTATTACCTAGCCTAGTATAAAAAACGTTAAAGGAACGTATTATAAGAGCATCACTGAGTGTTCAATACGCTTCAGTGCATAACTTTTCAGCTTGATTTATGTTAAACGCGTTTGTTTGGTCACTGCTCTGGATGCATTTGCTTACTATTTATACTAACTAACTACATAGATACAAGGCTATGATGATCTTTTCGACATCCAATCTGTCTCAGCGAGGAATCTCTGAATAAGACCCCAGAAGCCACTGAATATGACCTCAAAAAATGATATATATCCCGGCGTCCACAAATCGGTGATGACACCGATATCTTTATGAATTAAAAAATATACATTTAAACGCTTGCATTGATTCATCTTGCCAAGACATAAACAGTAGCATCGAATCGAATATACATAGTAATAACATCAATTGCTATTAGGTTGTCATATAGTATTCTACATAACGATAACAAACAAAACTTATATTATGATAAGGACGTTTGTTTCACCACGACATTTGTTAAAGATACTTGCTTAGAATCATAAATTCCCATTTTTCAATTTATAAAATAGTAATACGTTCCAGTGTAGAGTGCTTTTAGTGAAAATGCCGTTTAAGTAAAATAATGTTTTGATTCTGATTCAATTGTATAAATAAACCAAAGTGCCATATAGTAAAAATATCATTATAGTGAACTTTTTGATTCGTCCCAAGTGATTTTAATTAAAGACATTTTAATGTGTATATTTCAGGGAAGAAGATTTTAGATTGTATGCTTATAAACGTTTTTAATATTCACGTGAAGGCAATGGCATGACGGGTTAACAACAATGTAATTTCGAAATTTCTTATATTAAGTTTCTATCTTACGAATGACTAATTAATTAATCTATGGAAAAAGCCCATGGTAGTTGTTACATAACTAATAGGCTTCGTTTTGACAAATTGTTCAAACAACTGTTGATACTGTTGAACAAATCAATAAATGGGACCATTACGTACACTGACTGAACACATATTGTGTCAGTATGCCAGAAGGAATAATACCAGTAATAAATAATGTGAAAAATAGGCCCAGGCTTAATTTTTACTTTAAATTTTAACTTGAAATACAAAGACTCCTTGCACTTTCACGTAGTAGTATTTTCTAAATCCTGTGTTAATTCACTGCGCTATGTATATCCTGAAACCAAGCGATAATATGCTGTTTTGTGATTTTTTATTTACGCCCTAACCCGCGTTTCGTAAAGCTAGAACCGACCGAAATTAAGGTTGAATATGTTAGTTTGCCTGTGGTTCTGAATCATTCAAATAGCAGAACTACATTCCCTGAAGTCTGTTCATAGATGGTATTGCCTTGTGGGCTTGTTAAAATATCATGTGTTTATTAGACAGATTAGACTTTTATGGTTAGACTTAGGTTTACAAAAGTGGAGACCGGGGCGTCATTTATGGCTGAGACAATACACTAATATATCTCTGTTCATATTTTATTTTGCAAATTACTACAGACCACAGTTTTGCAAAATATGCAAGGCCTGGAACTAAGTCTGGTAACCAGCGGCCGATTTTTTTGAGGGGTGTCGATTGTGCCACGGAGCCAAAAGTGGTTCTGCCGAGGTTACATTTATGACAATGCTAGCAACATGTTTGAAAGATATTCAAAGGTACACAGCGTCGATTTGATCTAAATTCTTAGTGAATTCGCCTCAAAGAAACCCAGAAAAGAGATCAAGCAAAAATAACACTGTTTGATTCGTTAGAGGTAAACGGTGACTAAAATACTAATAATATTTATTTTTAGTGAATTTTCTTGGTCGCACACACCGGGCCAGGTTTATATAAACCCCGCTCAGCAAGTAGCAAATATAGACACCAAATCGTACACATAAGTTGAGCTAAAACCTAATCAAAACCGGGAGTATCTTCAATGCCGCAGCTGGACAATTCGTAAAGGGTAATTTGCGCCAGTCCTTCTTAGCTTGATGTTACACTTAAACCTAGGGCGCACTCAAAACTACATAGGTTGGAGGAGTGAGCGGTAACCATTATAAAACTAAAAATTGGGAGCAGAATAAGGGCGTCCAAAGTAACCAAAAAATTGAAATCCAATACTTATACATATTTTGGCTTAATGCGCATATACCGAATTAATGAACAGGCGCTTACACATAATTTTGTCGGTGGTCCGATGTCAAACAGAACAACGAATCGCGCGTTGCAGCGTTTCGTTGAGGTTTGTTTTGGCTTAATGTAAGGCATAATATGACTGTTTTTTTTTCAAAAATATCAGGCTTGAGAAATTTTTACAATGTTATTGATAAAAATATTTATGATAACAATTTTACAATGTTTTCTTTAAAGAATTATTTATATTGTTGTATGCAAGATATTGCATGAAAAATATGCAGCATTCAAAGAATAAGATCACTTTTTGTCTGTAATAAATTACGCACATCCCTTACACTCATAGCTGCAATAGAGTCATAGTGATTCTAATTTTTCAGATACTAATTTCAAGCCCGTTCAGTTATGAAGTGGACCATCTGTTACAAAATGCATTTAACGTACGAGCTATCCATTTTGAGGTATATATATAATATTATTGTTAGATTATCCTTACAAGCGAGATCAATGCTAAGCAGTGATAGCAGTAATAGTTGGCACGCATTCCGAGCAGCCGCTAAGAAACAGATATCATGAAATCATAAGAGATAGTAGTATTTTCATGAACGCTGTATGGAATCCTTACTGATCAGATCCGCCTGCGGAAAGTTTCTCAAACTAGTTTAGCCACCCAATTACCAGACCGGGTTCAGAGGCGTCACAAGAGCGGTGACCAGAGGAGGGGTGACCCTCCCACTGTTTAATGACAAACGTGAAAAAATTAACTGATGGAGGTATAACAAATTGAATGTGAACGACTCTCCTCCAGCTTTTGAGCCCAGCCCCCACTTTTGAAGAGCTAGCGACGCCCCTGCGGGTCTATATATTTATTAATATTTCAGGAGTTTTATACGAGTAACTAACTACATAAATACTTAAACTTGTCGACTTAAAGTGAAACTTATAACTACAGAAAAAGCGTAGTGTACAGCGATAGCGTATGGCTAAGGCCTAAGGCCAGCTTGTTCTATTCCGATGCATGGACCGCATAAAAATCAATACAATAGAATTTACTGAAGTACCGTGGTCACAGACAACGACGGTCATTTCGCTTACAACCTGGTCGGAGGAAGATCCCGTTTGACGTTGATGGCGTAATCATCTGTCGTAAGTATTGCTACTAAGCTCATTATAACTGGTTCAGTATCGTAGTTTTTCGAGATATACCGATATAAAAATATCGAGATAAAAATATCGCGTTTTTTCGAGGTATACCGACATAAATTATAATTGTAAATTGTAAATCATAAATCATTTATTTATTTATTTATTTATTCATTTATTTACATAAAGGCACAGCTATTAACATCACATGGTTAACTTACCGGTGGTGTCGGTGGCTTCGGAGCCGAAACTGGAGGAGGCGGCTCGCGTTGAATTACACCGGAATCAACGTGCCAATAATAACTATAACCACGTGGGTCTGAAACAATTATATATACTCAAGAAAGTTTTTGTATATACAACAGTTATTGTGTGTCATAATATGTGAAGATTAAATTAATGGCCTATTGGAAAATGATAGGAAGGGTCTAGGCTTCCGCTTGTAGCATGATTACTGGTGAAGTCAACACCACTGCACGGCATAGAGACAATTCTATGCATGTCCACTTTTGTTATCTAAATCAAAGAACATGCAGTAAAGGAATACCTTAGACTTAAAAATCTAGGCCTTCGGCAAGGTAAGCATGCAACAGGCTCACATGATGACAGAAAATTTTAGTCATAAAAATTGGAGATTTAGAAAACCTTGCTAGGTAAACATTGTTAGGTTTACAAGACATGATTTAATTTGGGGCTTTATAGATTGCACTGATATTAATCAAGACAAACTAGACATGCTCTATTACACTGACGGCTAGCCCATTGAGAGTGGCAACAGGAGCTGTATTGCGTGCATTTCTATGGCAGACAGTTAGGGAATCGAACCATCTAGGTACTTTTACTCCCAATTTAACACAGAAGTCTTGGCCATCGAAGGATGTGCCATGATAATAGATGGTTTCAAACTTAAGAACAAAAAAATAAGTATCTTTAGTGATAGTAGATCTGTATTGCATGGCCTAGTCTCTGTGATCTGTAGGGTGGCTGCGTTAAGTGTCTAAACAGGATAGGTCCAAATAACATGTGTACTCTGGGCTGGGTTAAAGGCCATTCCCAAGTGGAAGAGAATGAACTAGCAGATGAACTAGTTAGACATGGGTCTAATAATACTAGGATTTTGGAACGATAAACCTGCGTCCCTGGAAGTGCCTGTGGAGCACTGATTGCATACATACGAGGGTGTTCTTTAGTAAATCCTACAAACTTATATCAAAATTGTTTAGGAAGCTAAATAAGGATCATATGAGATTTCTGATACAATATATGACAGGTCACCGGATGTTTAAGCCGCATTTATAAAGAATACCTTCGTCAGACAAGTACTTGTGCACTTACTCTTGATTTGAGCCAAACATATAATAAAGGGCTACATGAAATTAAAGGACATGTGGAATAAATTCTTTAAATCAGTGACATTAGATGATAGGGGTGGTCGGATGAACATAATTTAAAAGCTTGTAAAAATAGTAGGTTATGTGAAGAGTTGAAGGACAGGAATGAACTTGGACTTCTAAAAATAGCCATGGTGGCCCAATCATGCTTTCATACCCCATTTAACCGATCTACAGCGCACAACTTTCACATAATAAGTAGACTTAAGATTACAGATATTTATAAAGGAGTCTTGTATGATACTAAAATAACACAGCGTATTCACCGTCAAGGCTCATGGATTGATATAGGAGACATGTAGAACCATTTATGGAGTGTAGAACGATGGGATTATGTTTGAGACATGTCATTTCATGTAAATAATTTTATCTCTATGTGAAATTTGACCATAGTAGCTCAAACGTTCGGTATTATATGCTAAATAAAGGTACAGTTTGTAGTTAAAGATTTGGGTGTTGTGCCTCCGTTAAACCAAACGTTCATGTTAATTATGTTGTTGCAAAAAGCAAGCGTGTGGTATCACATCCGGCGCACGTTCACATCTCTTAACGAGGAAGATTACATCTTGCTTTATAATGCTTTATTTCGTCCTTTACTTGACTACGAGAGCGTTTCTGTAGTCCTCATTTTAAGCGAGATATTAAGACAGTGGAGTCAAAGCTAATTTACAAGGATACTTTATTTTCTTAAAGTTAACGGCTTTTGCGCTTGGAAATGTGCTCATTGGAGATACGGCGATTAGAGCTAATTTAATTTTTAACATGATAACGCAATTATTTGACTGCCCGGTTTAAGTAATATTCAAGAAAGATACTTATAGAAATACTGTAGTAACTCATTTAAACGTTGTTCAATATTCAATCCAAGGACTGATGTAGGCATATAATGATTTTCCATTAGAGATCTTAAGTATTGCAATATGTTACCTCATTGCAGAGTTTGTTCAAATTTTCTTACCATATTCAAGTCTAAGTTCTGGATTAATGGATTACATCAAAAAATCGAACAGATCGACGTTGTAAACGTTGAAAAGAAGCAACAGCCGTGGTAATCCACGGCTCATGGACCAAACTCCGTCAACCAGGGGTTTGGTCAACCTAGGTAAATGATCCAGGTAAATAATAACCAGGGGCATCGATCTGTTCTCAAATGTGGGGGTGCACCAAACATAATATCATATATGTCTCTGTGCTAGAAGCATCTAAAAATAATGTTGCTTACAACTCATCTCGGCTCTCCATTCGCTGAACATTTTGCCAATGAGCATAAATTAGGGTTCTCCTGGCTTAAAACCAGGGGCTCCGCATGTTCAGGCATGAAAATGGAGGCGCAGAACCTCTGCAAAAAATTCTTTATAACGGTTAAACGCAAATTTGTATATATAATTTAATCGATTTTATATAATTCAATTTAATTTATTTTTATATAATTCAATCGATTTTTAACTTCAAAAGCGGAACATTTTGTGAATTTTTGTGTTAACTGGGTGTTTTTACAGGGAAGAATCAAGCAGCTTTGCCAGAAGCATGCAACACTGGGCATCCCAAAATTTTCTCCGCCATCTCAACGGAATGTGGGAAAAGTGAGGACTAATCATTCTATCTCCTGGGCCGACGCCCATGACTTCCACATGAAACAGTGAGGTTATGCAATGTAACTTAAGCTTACAGTGTACAGTTTCACATAAGTTCAAAACAATGTCACACGTCACAGCTCATTTGCTGTAAAAAATATCTGCTTTGATCAAACTCTACAAAAACGCAAGAACTTAACGTTCCGGTGGAAAATGAGATGAATACAATTGCAGATGATGTGCTTCCTCCTTTCTACCATGCAACATCAGCAAAGCCATGTCATGACAGTTCACGTAATATCGCGAAACTCTCGTGTAAAACACAGTAGAGTGATATCTATTAATACAAAAACAAGCTGGGTGTGGTCTTGCTTCAAATGTTCATTATACTTGAGAGTATATATATTGGTTTTGTTCGCGTACATTCCTGTTTTCATTCACAAAACGTCAAACAAAAATATATGCATTGGTGAACTAAATGGAAGAGGAAATTCCAAAGTAACGAACTACCTGCGGAAAATCAATTGGTACCTTAACACTAACTATGGCTATCCATACGTATACGAAACTTGATGCTTGTGACATTCCCTCAAACTTCAAGTAGCCTCTGCCTTGGCGGCACTTTAGTTACCTGTATTGCCTCCGATGTACAAGTTCTCCATTTCAAAAAATATGGGTACAAGTTACTCGCGCAGCGAGGAGAAACGGAGCCATTGTGGCAGATTAACGCCTACTGACAACTGCGAGGTTCTAAATTCAAGTGTTCAAAATTCCAGAGTAACAATAATATCTCGGCAATGCATTAGTGGTAATCACATATTGAAGACTTAGGATCGTTTATTTCTACTTCCAATGACCAAAAGGATTAAAAAGTTTCAAATTAGTGGGCACAATTTTTTAAATATAATCTATAGAGCTATTTTACGTTGCATTTCACTAGTACTTGCTTTATCTGATGCATACCAGCCAGATGTAGTTGATTATACCGTATTCAGCAATTTTGAAAACATATGACACATTCTAATCTTCTACATATATCTCTAATGAAAAATCGTTAAAAGTTAGCTATTTTTGGTGCCAAAATACAGTAAATTTAGGTTCAACACCGTCCGTCGGGGTTAATAACATGCATCAGGCTGCATGGCATGGTCCTCGCAGGGGAGGGGAGGGGGGGGGAGGGTATTTCGCGGATCCCCATCCCCGCGGCGGGGAAGGAAGCAAACCAATACAGCCTTGAGCAGAGCGCAATGCGGCTGAAGGAAGCTGCACGCAGGACGGATGGGTTTCCACGGTGACTGGCACCCGGGGCACGCAGCAGTCCCAGATCCCACGCCAAGGGGAACGCGCCCGAAGCAAGGGGGCAGACCGGGACAGCCACGGGCCCAAACCCTGCTAGAACTCGAACTCTCAGGCAGGCAGAGGCTGGGGCTAGATACTGAAACTCTCTAGCCTCTAATATTTGAATCTGTCTGATACTTTACTCTCAGACATTTTCCGTCCAGATACTAAACTCTCTGCCCACTTACCGATATCGCATCGATACCTGAAAGCTAAATAGACATATCCTGAGCTAGACTATACTACTGCATTTTGCTAGCATGGACTCACCATAAACATAGATCACTCCGTGCCAGCCTGAGCCTTCTCATATGCTTCTTGAACCTCCGAACCGAAAGGATGATGAGTTTTTGCCAATTATCTTTACTCCTCCGTTGATAGGTGAACTTGCCTTTGTCGAACATTTCCTTTTTGAGCTTTTTGCCGCGAAGAAGTATGCAGTGTGTCCAGGAAGACAAAGTCATTGATGTTTTATTGAAATATATTGAAAGCACACAAGAAAAGCTAAAGAAAGCCTGATTCAGAGATGTGTCTGAGGAGGACCGATAGCGAAAACAGTGACAGTGACTAAGACTTCGCAGACAGCTAGAGAGAGTTTATTACAAGTTGATTTGAAGCAAACCCTGTGTCAGAGGAGTCGATAGCTCAGTTATTGTATAGCCATGCTAGAGAAGTATACGTATCTAGTTTATCTAAGCGAATCCAAGCCCTGTGTGTACAAGTTGGCCAGAGAGTTTGTATCTGACAGTAAAATGCCCCCGCCGATATAGGGTTACAACAATAAAACCAATGTGTGAAACAGGTTAAATAACAAAATAAACCAGGGCTGTAGACAGGGTTTTGAGCGCCAGGGCCATGTTATCGCGGCACAGTACCGCTTTTGGCATTTCCAGTTTGATTAACAAGTGTAGACCTTTGTGATGTACGAATAGATTTGGTGTACATTTACCCATTTCACACGTCTATAAATGGAAAAAAGAACTTTGTGCGCTGTAATCGGTTTTAAGCTCACGAACTGACTTGACAAAATAAAAACCCAGCAGGTGTACTAGCTTAACTTTCTGTATCATAGTAGGTCGCAATTTTGTTGCATAAGATTTGCACCCCCATAGATAAATACTGTATCCTATCCGCCACTAATATATGCCCAATGCAGCACCCCGGACAAACAACAAACATATTTTGACGAAATTTTTAAACTTGTTTTTTTGGACTTTGGCTCATAGCTCGAACACGGCTGCTTAGACAAAAATTGCATAGTTGTAGCTCCTGACGAAAGAATTCTGCATTGAGATATTCAGTTTTCGGATGCATTTGGCATAATCTATAACGTACAATTTTCGGTGACCCCAAATAGCCAAAATCAAAAAAGCCTACAATTTGTGTCAGTGTTTTTGGAGTATTCAGGTAAGAAATGAAGCAGCGCAAACACAAATATAGGTCGAATACATTCCGTTGTCGAATAAACATACGAAAATCGATCCATCTGGTATAAATTTATACGACCAACACAAGGGCAACAATTGTACATGTACGCTATGTGAGAAAACTACGGTCGCCCCGTCCCGCACAGAATAATTCGTAAATTGGTGTACTAATTATTTATGAATCTACTGAAATAATAATTATTTGGTTAACCTACGAACGACAGGAGAGTACACCCTTGTCAGGCCGTTAAACATAAAAATTTGTATCCGTGGTACGATAAATACAGACTAATTTTTTCAGGGTTGGAAGCTGTGCGGCAGATAAAACAGTCATTTTGTAAGGCGTTATGTTCTTATTGTTAAAACAACCAAAGCTGTAACGCATGGTATTTTTTGTACACATGGTTTACCGTGAAAACAACATAAAGCGATTCAAATTCCGGCAACTGTTAACTGAAACGGATAAGAAATTAATAAAATACAATTCTTCGAATTGGAAACTCAAACTTTTGCTCTTTTGGTTAACTACACAACAATCCGTTTTTCCTACGTTTTCGAAATACTTAGCAATTGTATTGCATTTTAACTGATAGATTATCCCCTATCACATTATATATTGCTCAGTAATTTAGCTAACATGGTATAAGAAATCAATTACTAATATGATCATATTACGTTTATTTCTTAACCTGAGGCCTTTCTAAACAGAAGAAATTCAATAGCCCGAAGATTCTAATTAAGCTTCATAATGGAGTTTCGGAAATAAGACAGAGTTGTAGCACAATGCCAATAGCTCAAAACCACTCTTTCGGAACCAAATATCAGGATATCGACAAATAATTACGCTCTCCTATCGCATTCCTGCTAGGTTTACTGGGTATGTTTGATATTTCGCCTGTAACTGAGGCTTAACAAAAAACTATTTCGGCATTGTACTAAATACCACAAATTGGCACTATTACTTAGTTGACACCAGACGGTTATGCCTCATGGGATATAGTCAGTATCTCAACTTTACCGAAGCCTAGCGATAACAATAGATGCTTGTGTTAATAATAATAATAATAGTAAACACTTATATAGCGTCTATTTCGGTAAACGTTACACAGGCGCGTTTTATAAATACGATTAATATCTTAATAAATACGTTTTCAGTCTGCTCGTGAATTGTAGTCATGTTAGGTTCAGATGCCTTAGGTCGCTAGGAAGAAGATTCCACAATATTGGACCCAAAGATCGAAAATTCTCGCTCCGACAAACGTCAATACAAAGAATTGAATACAAACGACTGAGTAAAAGCTGATGATCAATCAAGTCGAAAGCAGCGGAGAGGTCCGACGATATTTGCAATGTCGCTTATTCTGGCAATATTGTCTCGTATATCGGAACATATTTGAAGAAGAGTTGTCTCTGTTGAGAAGCCTTTGCGATAAGCATACTGCTGGGGCGGAATCAGGTGGTTTGCCTCAAGGTGACCATAGAGTTCATTAAATACAGCAGTTTCTATCAGCTTGGATAGAAATGACCAATTAGAAATCGGTCGATGGTTAGCAAAGTTATTTGGATCTGCAGTTGGAAACTTAAGTATGGTGTTACTACTGCTAATTTCGCTCGCGTTAGGAATACGTGTTGAGTTAGCGAAGAATTATGTAAATACGGTAAGTAAGGAGTCAATAGTTCATTAAATACAGCAGTTTCTATCAGCTTGGATAGAAATGACCAATTAGAAATCGGTCGAAGGTTAGCAAAGTTATTTGGATCTGCAGTTGGAAACTTAAGTATGGTGTTACTACTGCTAATTTCGCTCGCGTTAGGAATACGTGTTGAGTTAGCGAAGAATTATGTAAATACGGTAAGTAAGGAGTCAAAATACTAACACCCACATCGCCAGACAGTTGTCTCATTTACCAAAAGCCAAAAGGTGCCCCAAAACATCACATTACCTATTAATTCGCGCAACTAACTGTGAGAAAGAACTGAATTGAACTGAAATGTGTATTGCGAACGTTGAGATTACTCAACAAATGCGACAGCAGACAAAATTTCTCAAACTCGTTAGTTTCAAGCCTACATATATTAAAATCGCACAAAGCAATAATAACGCATGTCATTCATAAAACTTCGCCGATAATTTTATTTTGTACACACACTACGCATAGGCCTAGAAGACATATAATAATATTAAATCGTATGTTTTTCGTTTTATATATATCGCAGCGCGCAGAATTTAATTTTAAAATTGCAAAATGAGTTTATATACATTATAATTTATAACATCTCGCACATAGCATAATGTTGTTCCTAGACATATTTCTGCAATATATTGCGGACTATAGCTTGCAAAACCTTGGATAACAACCACAAGCTTAAACAATCAGAATGAAGTGATTCTTTGATTAAACTGCTTATCACATACATCTCCATTGTTGAACGTACATGTTTCATGAATTTGATGCCAAAACAAAATTACTTATAACTGTCATATCTACCTCATTCATAAAGGCATTGCTAGTATATTATGTTCATTTTATGTAAAGTTGGGTATACTTAAAGCATCGATTATGCGAACCCAACTCACTCACGTTTGAGATTAATTTTAGTATTAAAACTAGTGGCGCAGTTAGAAAACAAAAGTGGGGAAGACGTTGCAAGGGATTAAAAATAACGGGGCAGACGTTGGAGTATCAGAAGGTGCTAGTGCTGATGTTTTTTGGGCAATGCTGTGTGATGATCCTTCAGGACCAGAAACGGTGGAGGCTCAATGGCGGGATAGTATTCAGCTCCACAAGTAGAAATAGATTCTAGTATGCCAGTATCCGATTTTTTCGCCGTTTTATAATACTTTTACCCTGGCATTTTAACGTCTGAAACACAATGGCTGCCAAATTGATATGTTTTCTTCAGGAGACATAGGCCAATAGCTTTGAGTTAGACTTTAATTCATACGTAACTTTATGGATTATGAATTTTTTTCAAGAGGCCCTAACTCTGGGTGGGGCGACACACTTAAAAAACGGAGATGCGTGCCTCTGCCCCTTGTTCCTCCGCCATTGCCGAAAAGATGCATGCTTCTATTCTTTGAGACAAACCTAACGTGGTCCACTGAGGCTTCGAAACAGGCTTTATTGGAATATCATTTTTCAGGATCCCACGAGCCGCGAACCATAACCTTAACAATTCTGCCTCGTAGCTTGCAACGCAAGGCCCCGATGGTACTTGTCTTCATCGGATTACGCCTGCCTGGGCACATGCACGCAGGAACCCGAGAACTATCGGGGGGGGGGTAGCTGCGCACCACAAAACATGCTGGAGCGGAACGCCCGTTGTTCTGCACCCCCTCCAATTGTGCACAGTTTCAATGGACTGATTAGCATTCCTTAAATATTTCTCAAAAGGCTTTGTTACGTGTTTTTATCAGATTCTGCCCCACCATTTCAAAATGGCTCCCAGGTATTTGATAGAATCCATTTGCCACCATCATATTTGAGCATACATTACGTAATTCTGGCGTTTTTTTACAAATTGAGGTGAGATGGTGTCAGTCATTTTGACTCAGCAGATGCATTTTGACACACTCACACACTCTAATATCAACCTGATAAGCTTCAAGTAGTGATAAACTGAATAGTATTCACATGAAACACCTTGAGTGTAGCATTATTTTCATTATTCCACATCTCATTACTTAACTTTTTCATATTGACTACATGGAAAACAAGACAGAGGAATAATACAAGACCTAAATGAGTGCTCAGAGAGAGGCACTGAGGTACTGAATAAAACTACTACAAGTGGTAACACGCAAACGATATACGAAACGTTGTCATTCTAAAACGATGTACTATTAATACTCGCAGAAAGCACAGCTGGCAGTAGCATAAACTAAGAAGAACCTTGAACCATGCTACATTAGCTCTAGGAAATGGGATCGCTTTGTATTGCTGCACAACAAGTGTATATCTTGTTTGCGTTTGATTACAACAGTAAATACCGACACGAGCTGATACGTGGTTTGACTTAGTCACATTTATTCCCGGCTACCATTGGGCGTTTAGTGCAGTAAATTCGGCAAAATCTTAGTTCTGTTTTATGTTCAAGGCTTTATAGAATAGAAAAGTAGATATAACCTATTATATATACCTACATTTTGTAACAAAGATATCCAGTTCCTATTTGCGCATCCTTGTGACTCAACATGATTGTAGGGCAGGCGAAGCAGCTGGTGGTTTGGCTCAAATTTTCACCCCGCATGTGGTGCTTTAACAGACAGATCACATCTAAATTACATTGTTTCATTATTTTTAGCAAATCAATCTTGATATAAAATCCGAGCAAAATTTTCTGTTAACAGCACCCAGAATTTAGGCTAAATGAGGGGCCCGGGGAAAATTTTGTGTTAAGGGGGAGGGTAAGAAATTTCCAAGTTTTTCATACTGGAAAGTAAAAATTTTGTATCAACAGCACAAACGGAAGGCCAAATTTCGAAGCTAAGGGGCCTCGGGCCCCATGCTCTCCCAGGATGTACCACTGGTTAACATTCAGGCTTTAGTTATTGCCAAAACCCTGCAAACTGTAATGGTGTACATCTGCTTCATAAAAGTGCATCTATCTAAGTGCTTTATGCCACATTCCCTGGCAGGCAGTACTAGGAAATCCTGATTATTTTGTAACACAATTACCTCCATCTGGCCGAAAATGTAATGAGCCACATCATAGCATTGCCGAGTTAGTGACTTTAAACTCTGTATCCTTCACAACGGGAAAAGCAAGAGGCTGAAACGCTCTGTCTGGTTAAACATGTCACATTTGGTGAAGCATATAGGCAACTAAATTTCAGCTCCTTCGTAGTACAACGTTAATTAAACACATCGTTACCTTCGTGACGCTCCCAGCCTGCAGGCAGCGGACGCTTCGGCTTTTCCGGTTCCTGATATTGACGTTCCCATTCTGCAGTCATTTTCTTCACCGGCTTTGATGGACGCGCGTATTCTACTTGAATGCCACTGTCATGGCTATCCGGCGATTGAACTTGGCTAAAATATATATGAAAGGTAGAAATTGACTTAATTGTTGATGTGATCAATAAATATCTTTGATATTTGCTGTTCAATCTACTCTAAATCTTAGCACCTATCATTAAACCGCCAAAAACTGATTAATATCCTTTTTGTAGCTGCTATCTAAAGGTACATGAAAGTTCCCACAGCCGTCATTTAGGAATCAGTATCCGATTGTGCCAAATCTGAGGTGTCAGCGTGCAAAAATTTTTGTGTCGAAAACAAAAAGCTTCGCCACCGCACTACCTGGTTGCTACGGCCTGACAGAATTTTTTAGGCCCGCGATGCCAGAAAATTATGACCTATAAACCTATATGGGTCGCTTCGCAAGTTTATCACTATTGAATTTAAACTATTCATCTGCATTTAGTTTCATAAAAGTGAGTTCCGTGCCGATGGTATTCGGCGCCCAAGCTACGCAACAAAGAAGCGGGTCCACTTTCGTCACGCACCCATGACACCCAATCAGGCACCGTAAACGAAATAGTTCCCATTTAAAGGTATTATGAAATTGATCAGACCAACTATCCATGCCACACCGCTGATTGAATAAATAGCTTAGTTTTCTGGACTGATATTCACTAACATAGTCTTTTAGACACTGCTCAGTAAAGTAAACGAACAATGCGCTTTTTTGAACAGCGTTAATTAACGGGAACAATTTAGTTAGTTCCATGGCAATGTCCACTACCTAATAAAGGGTACCACGATGTGGACACTCACAGAAAATCGTATAGTGACTTCGATAGCGGGTCCTAAAAACCACCAAGGTTTCAGGACATCACTCACAAGACGAGACCACTAAGTCTTTTAATTAAGCTAAGTATACGCTACCACCTAGTCATTTCGACAGTAGCGCTCACTGCTGAACATGCAGGATTATGCACGTTTCGAGTGCCCACTGCACGTGGGTACTCTCGCTACCATGGGTTACCTGGTACCAACGGAGTCAACATTTCAGCCAGTACCCGGCCCGGCCCTGGAAGGAAGGGGGATACTCGTACCCACGGACAGCTCACTGACAGATAATCTTTCACATAAAATGTAAAAAATTAGACAATTAGCGTTCCGACAGTTCAAATAAACGTCTGAAAGTTAAATACTTAGCAAGACAGTATATTACAACATTATTGTAGTACCTATTATTTTGAGAATAATTGACAGCTATTATGATTAAATTATTGGCATGAATATAGTGAAAACAGTATCGAGGTATAAACAGTTTTGTATATTTTCGACCATTAGAAACATCAGCTGAACAGCACCTTTTTAGCGTCAAACTAGCCCGAATTTTGCTATATTCTTCTGTAAGTTGGTAATGAATGGACCAATCAGCCTGTTTGCAAAGCGTATGCACTGGAGGGGAGTGCAGTCTCCCCACCTGTCAGGGTATTGAAATACCACACAAACGTTAAATATGCTGAATAAAATGAAAAATGTAGTTAGAGGTCAAAAAATTTCAGTAACAAACCGCACCTGTCAAACAAATTTTGCAAAACCGCCCCTCTGTCACAAATTTCGGGATTAGTCAATAATAATAGCATAAGGCAGCTATTTTACAAGTTAAAGGCGTTCCCATGATTAAGGTAAATTCGCTATCTGGTATTCCGTGCTAAAACCCATAAAAACCGCTATTTTATAGCCTGTAATCTGGATATTGACTGAAGCGATGGGTTGAAAATTTCTGAAGTCATATTGTCGCGCATTTTCCATTTTAAGCTTACATCTAGGACTAAACTGATGATGCTGACCAAATGCTGTGAGCGGAGTCTCTAGTTTAGTTATATATTTAATAAAAAATTGCATTTCGAGCGCCAGATGTACACTAAGCGAAGCTGCTTTTGCTGATATATTCAGACGACACTGTACCCTCTGGTTCAGGGCGTAGCCAGGG
Source organism: Trileptium ribeirensis (assembly GCA_030248225.1). Taxonomy (NCBI): domain Eukaryota; kingdom Metazoa; phylum Nematoda; class Enoplea; order Enoplida; family Thoracostomopsidae; genus Trileptium; species Trileptium ribeirensis. Next base: position 26,621 of record JASANE010026898.1, read on the forward strand.
GGGTATGCGGGGGTCGCGACGCCCCCCTTTTGATTCCACCCCAAACAAAACTTTTTTGAGTGATTCCGGTTGAAAATTATGTCGGAAATTGTCCTAAAACTAACCTCTCTCGCACTAGAAAACAATTACTTTCAACCGTATTTTAGACCAAACTTCATATTTTGTATAAAAATTCGCTATTTTGCCAACAGTTGCATTTTTGCTTGCTTACGGTTGTTTACGACGTATTTAATATACCAATTCGTAGTCCGAGCTAGGAAATGCAATTTCATTGAAACTTTCTCCGCGCGTACACGGTTAACTCGTAAAAATGTGCATCACTGAATGATATGCGCTCCTGGACCCCGCTTTCGCATTTCTGCGCGCGACCCCACTTTAGGTAGCCACTGTGGGCCGCGACCCCGCCCCCGTTTCAAAATTCCTGGCTACGCCCTTGCTATGGCTTATTCCGGTGGAAACTTGTTTTCAGAGCCTCTGAAAACAAGTTTCCACCGGAATAAGCCATACGATTTTGCAATTAAATACGATGAACAAAGCATGAACTCAAATATTGGTATGTGCCAAATTATTCAACATATTTCAGTTTGAAATTCAACCAGTACTTAACCACGTTTTACATGATGACGATTTGAAATAAGCAGCTGTTTCCCTATAGCTTTACTAAATTAACAAAACTGTCTCAAAGCGTATAAATCATTGGTGTCACAGGTCCGTCGCGCGGCGCGGGATGGGGTGGCTGAGGAGCCTTCAACGGTAATACATGGCTTGCGAGGGGTGCAGGGGGAGGGTCCGACCTATAAGGGGTAAACCCTTTCTCCCCAATCAACACCTATTGTGTAAATTGTCCAGGTTGGCCAAAATTTATTAAAGCAGAGTAGAACCGAATATTTTCCTGTGACAAAAATTTCAAGTTAAACCGATGAGCAGTACATACTTTGTACTTTTAACAATTTTATTGTTATGCATGCCAAAAAATACAGCCAAAATGTTTGACAACTAAGAATATCCCAATATGAGACGACCGGGAAGGCAGTTGTTACTAAACATGCCATAGACAACCATCAGGGAATTTGGTCAATTTAATAGGCAAACCGCATGCTGATTTTATTCAAAGAGGATGCAGTGGGCCTGCGAATTATCCAGTCCCCTAAACGGTGAGATGGTGAAGAAAAGTAACATGGTTCCATAAGAGCACAGCCATATTGAAATGCGCGCAATTTAAAACCTTTAACTACATTGAAAATACTTTATTATGAAATTTGAAAGAATGTTCTCTGATTGTCGCACCACCAAATATTCTTTTAACATTCAAAGAATATTCATTGAAATTCAAGAAACTATCTTTAAATGATTTATCTCATTAAGAATTTTCGGCGCTGTTTGGGCTGGGGAATCAGCAAATGGTCGGTCGCCGCTGAAATTGGTACCAATCGACTCAGCTCGACGAGCTGAGTTAAAAAATACCGCACATGACCATTTTCCGAATAAAATTTTTTTTCATTTTTTTCTGTTTTTGCCCAATGAAATGTGAAATGTTACCTAAAAATTTTGAAAAAAGATTTTTTGCAAAATAGACATGATGCACCTAGATCGATCCAGCATTACAGGAGAAACTCAATGGTACCATTCATATCGTAATATCTGCCCTCCCTCTGAAGTTATCCGCAAGACCAGATAACCACTTCGGAAGTAACCCTTTGGGAACGCTCCATTGATCGATTGATGATTTATTTTCAATTTTTTTATATTTTACAGCAATAATATTAAGCTATGGCAGTACGTGGCATACCTCAAAATACTTAATTTAGCATTTCGCCCCTTAATACTATACTTCCTGAATCTGATATTAACAATTTGCGCATGACCTATAACCAAATGGTGCGTAGAACATGTACATATGAAGATACTATTGTTCTGCTTGCTCAATGGAGACTTATCGCTAACAACCAACAATGTACATGTGGCGACGCGATGTATTTGGCTGCGCGTAATGACCTCGCGCGCCTTGACAAGTACGAATGGCGCTGTAAAAATTGCCGAGCCAATTATCTATTCGAAACGGCTCATTTTTGCCGGTCACCGGATCACATTGGAAACGACACTCGTGATCATTTTCGGCTACATCAACAACTTGCCGTCAAACTTCATTCGCTTGCAAACAGGGGTCACCACAGATACCATTACGAACTGGTACAACTACTGTAGGGATATCGCTGTGGCTTACGACCATGATCATTAGCAAAACAGCATGTTAGGCGGCCCCGGTATCGACGTAGAAGTTGACGAGTCGAAGTTTTTTCGACAAAAATACAACCGCGGCATGCCACTTCGTGAGCATGGTTGGGTGGTGGGCATGATTGAACGACAAACGGGCAAGTGTCTATTTTTCCACGTCTCCAATTGCACCATCAACACAATCATGCCTCTAATATTTCAACTTTATCCGACCGGGAACCCGCATCATCACCGACAGCTTCCAGACCTACATGCAAGGACTGCGCCGCCTACGTAGCCCTCAGCAATAAACTCACGCCAAGGTCAACCACCATAACCGCCAATTCCTTAATCCAGACAATCCCGACGCCCATACGCAAAACATTGATTGCCTCTGGGGAAATTTGAAAACCTTCATTCGGCGACGCCAAGCTGTTCCTCATAACTTATTCCAGCGAACCCTTATTGAATTTCAATGGCGACGACAATTCGCTGAAAATATTGTCGGTGCACTCATTGCCCAAATCGGAAACATGTATCGCGTCTAGAAGTTAGTTCCAATATCTGTAATACGTTTTCTTATAGAGTTCTAGATTGAGCTTAACAAATTAAGCCTAAGCCTTAGAATAAGAGCCTTAGACTAAGCCGCGGGCTGCTACCCCCGGACTCCCCGCACTAAGCCGCTGCGCTGGCTGACTGCCACGATTTTGGGTGCACAGTACTGGTGCTTCCTTGCCTGCGTTTGCCGGTGCAGTATTTCCGGATACCCTAACCTAAGCTTCAAGCTTACCCTAAAATTGAGCCCAGTCTAAACCTAATTTCCAAACATCCAAATATCCATTTTTCGCTTGCATTCCCGATATCGGGAGCCATATCTTCTTGTGACGGACAGTAATCGAGTAATCGTCACACCCCATGCATCACCGTAAAGCCTTAGCATTTTCTATATCATAACCAAATTTGAGCGCAATCGCTCATTCCTATCCAATGTTATGTCCAAAAAGGTCAAAAAAACCAAAATCCATATTTCTAAAAAATCCGACCCTGAAATTGGGCCAATTTCCTGAACCCCCTTGAAGAGCTAGGGCCTTGAAGCCTTTTCCATTAGAAAGAGCAGGAAAAACTCGTCCATGGCGGGTTAGCGGGGTGACAATATTGAGCGGAGCTTTAGGAAAAAAATTGCCAAAAAAGCCTTTTTACCCCAAAAAATCCAAATAAAAAGAACAATAATTTAGCATCATCAGGAGGTTATACCTGAAAACGGGCGACCCTGATCTCGAAGAGATCTCTTTTGGGGGTAAGAGATGATTGGCGGTCCAGAGACTATGGGGCTATACTGAAAAGATGGTGGGCCCGTTCTCTGACTTTTCCGCCTCAGCCCAGTCAGGGCCGAATTTTCTTTCAAATTTCAAATAATAGTTCTTTTACTTTTTAAAGAATATTCTGGTGGTGCAAAAATCAAAGAGACATTTTAAATTTCATGAAAAGTATTTTGAGTGAAGGATCTATTGAAGGACACGTTTGATGCCAGCAGCGGAGGCAATTCTAGATCCAAAAGCGTGTATTAAAGTTGTTGCTGCTAAAAGCTCGCTGTTTGATCCGCGCATTTGGATTGGTACTGTGTCGAAAGATAAGTACTGCCACTGCCGTATGTGCACTATTTTTCTGGCTCTACCATGGTGCACTCCACATCGACATCTCTGTGTGGTCGAAACATTTACGTTAAAAGAGTGCTTACAACAGCCCGTCTGAAGTGGTGCATGCAATTTTGTGTAACTGTTTGGCACGTAAGTGCTGTTTTCGCACAATGTATTCTAATTTTGCCTTGAAATTTGTGTGATTCTAACGAAATTTTTCCAGCGCGTCCGGGGCACTGGAGGACAAGGCCGATATCCCGTAACATAGCCGAAAACCTTTTTTGCTGCTCGTTTAACATTTGTCCACATTCGATCCCCCACCGAAAGATCCTAGATCCGCCACTGATGTAATTTAATTGCAGAGGATCCGGACATTGCATATTCAATTATCAATGTGTTCGTCCCGGTTCAATTAGGTTATACTTCATTTTGTTCCAGGATTTTATATTTTCTAATACCATTTCGATAAATTTTTTTACACACCGAGCGGATTGAAAATAATTTCTGACGGTGTCGCGACACTATGGCGCAACAAAAACGGAAAAAACTTAAGTACGAAATTTACCTGTCGGAAAAAAGCACCTACGGTTGCCATAAAAACTAACAAAAAATCTAGATCACCACCAGAAAACATGCTTCGCACAAAAAACCTGACGCCCACATTAGGGTAGTTTGAACTACAAAATTAACCACGATGTCTTTAGATGCCTAATATTTCATGTTTGTCCCGGTTTCAAAGCCCTTCATATTCCGGGCTCTCTATTCGCTGAAAATTTTGCCAGGGGGCATGAATCGCGCCCCTGGTTTCGAACCGGGGGAAGCCCGATTTTTCCAGGGTGCATTTTGCCAAGAGAAAAACAATTAAAAATCGTGTCAGCACACTGCTAAACCGCTTTTTACGGATAGAAAAAGCTATTTTCAAGCAAATTTCGACAAAATTTACGAAATTTTTGGCTTCAGGACAGAATTTTATTGCTAATTTTGTTCAAAATTAATGTATTTTGGACAGATTAGAAACAAAAAATTTGCTAAGATGCGATGAACGGGGGTAGCCCAAAATTTTGCCTGAGGGTACAAACCGGATGGCACCTGTTTTGAGAGAGGGGGAACCGAAAAAAGCCAGCGCCCAATTTGGAGAGCCCAGATATTTCAACTACCGTTTTACATTTAGTGGACTAAATCGCAAACAGTTTGTAAATTTTGCAATAAATTCAAAAACTTATAGAGAAGAAAAACCAATAATCAGGGTTGCAGAGAGAAAGACTGCCACCCACTTTTAGACGAAAGGATGGCCGCCGTAATGTGGTTTCTGTAGTTTTCCCCATGCGCCCCCCAAGTTTAAGTACACCATCTAGCTTCTGAATAGAAAGCTGCGCACCTGCCCATAAAAGTATTTTAGTTAGGAAACGTAGTCTCTTAGGGTGCCTTTTGTTACTTTTAGCTATGTCCAAGCTTAAGGTCCGACGCCGACAGTATAAACGGATTACTATTTCTGAACTAAATCTTGTGGCGTTGACATAACGCCAGTTTTACTACACAGCTAGGTGTTGCCTCCCCTTTGAAACTCTTATTTTTGGGTTTCTTGTTTTCTCAAATGACATTAATTAAAGTCCAACGCCACCGCGGTAGTTGGGCATACGCTGACCGCGGTACTTCTGTTTATGATATCTACAACGAAATACCTGACAATCGAGAGAAATCTGACAATCCCAATGATATTTCAGTATCCTTCGTGTATGAATATAAAACACTTTATAACGCTAGTATCAACCGTTTTGTTAAGTATCACGCTTCGCTTCAATTGGCAAGTGTAAACCGAACGATCTCTACGAATCATCTGTTATCAATGCACAAACATACATTCACGAGCCAGTAAAATTTTATATCATAAAGAATTTACTTTTATTATTATTATAAGAATTACCTTTACAAATGACACAATAGGGAGTTGTTCTTTTCATAATTGGATTTGTGGAAAAGAATAAAAGTTAACGACGACCACCTCAGCGATAAAAATATATTATGCCATAATAATCAACAACAAATAAGGTTAATATTGTGGACCGCGATGAAGTCAATTATTGCCAGTTGTCCAGCTATGCCTATTTATTTTACTGCTGCTCACAACGAGTTGCTGCTACTATCATCAGAGATCATAATTCTTGCTTTACAACATATTCCTACACTACTTTCGTTTGGTAATCAATTGGATGTCGGGCGTTTCTTCTTATAAATGGTCATTCGGCACCTACTGCCTTCAAAAATCTCGCGAGTTCTGTGAGTCATCTCATAGAGACTGTAATAGTGATGTGAAACCTAAATATTGCCGACTTTGAATCGCATGTTCTCGATTAAACACAGCACTTGCGACCCGATTCCGTCTCTAGCAGCAAGCGTCGGGTCAGCCAACTTTACTTATACGCTGCCTGACTCAAAGGCGAAGTAAAGTTATTGCCGCTGGATCTTAGAGAGCCTAGGTACTACCGACCATTATTATGAAAATTAAAAGCAAACTTCAAAACGTAAGCAGGCATCGATGAGATGAGTAACAGATAAATATATAAATTTAAGCAAAATATTATATGGAATATAATGTTTGCGGAAAACATCATAGTATCCGGATCAGGGACATTCATATAATTCATACGAAAACATTCTATAAAGTATTTGACTTGCAGCGCCAAATATTCAAATTTAATTGGCAGGGTTCCAAAAAGCAAGAAACTTGAAGTAGAGCTAATCAGAGTAGAGTCACAATACGCGAAGCTTATCCTGCAGAAAGATCTGTGTACTACTCAAACGTCACGAGGGACACAACACATCTTGAATTTTTTCCACATGAATGTAGCATAACAGTTTAAGTTGAAGCTATGTGTTAAATCATTAAAATATAGATGGAATTGCTATATCGCCGAAGCGATTAATGTTCTCTTAGAAAAAGCCATGAGACCCATGCGGGACACACACTTAATTCAGGGTTCAGATGTTGAAAATTTTCCTACTTACATTTTCTAGATCAGCAAATCGAAAACGAAAATCTAAATCTTTTTAAAGTTCGCTTTTATATATTTGCTCAAACACAGGTGCAATTGTGGATGAAACACATTGGAAGTAGCATTTGTAGAGTATTATAGCCAGGGATTAGCACAGTGTGTCTATCTTTTTCGAAGGGTCGGAGAACTTCGTCTGGCGATGAAAAGCTTTACCAGTGTTATTTCTAATTGTTCTAATAAATTCATCTTATTTAGCTTTAATCCCTAGAGCGGTTCAATATTAATGTTGGCTTACAGTTTAACCGTAACGAAGTTCGGTGGATATCTCTGGATATCCCGTTTTCAGGGTGTATATAGCTAGCACGGCTAGTATGTTCTTTGTCAAGTGTAGTACAACTTTGTCTGGCGATCAAAAACTTTATCGCCGATTCATTTTAATAATTCGTCTAGGTAATTCTATTTGATGAGCGTTAAAGACACACAATGTGAACACCTCAATAACGGTATTGGTTTGCTACAGCGCAACCGCCAAATCTTGGCAAAACTAGGCAGCTAACACTACTCCAGCTACGCCAAAACGCAAACTAACTAGCAAGTCTCCGCGACAATATATACATAATCATTTTGCGTTCCAAGAAATTTCGGTGGTACTATGTACCATTTGGGCAAGGTATATTATACATTTGAAGAGCAATGGTCAAATCGCATGATGAATTCTGACTTCGAAGCGATACAACATTTTTTCCGAGACACAATGACCGGCAAAAAGATTCCATAAACGTAAACTTGTGCATGCCAATCTCAAGGGTAGGTTATTAAGCAATATGTGGACAAAATGGCAATACAGACAAACAATGAGTTTGTACAATGTTTCTCATCATATGAGAATTGTTCACACATATTTTGTTCCTTAAACACCGTCGCGTATTGAGAACTAAGCTCGGTTTTGTTAAGTTCGGTCAAATTGCTTGGTGTTCACGTGGTACGTGGCTTTCACATTAACGAATGGTTCGTTTTACAATATTGGCCGGTCTAACCTTTAGGGGCCAAACTTTACGGTAATATATTTGATTACAGGTAAATACATATAATAAAATGAAAACAGTGCCTAAGCCAATCGTTGCGAGAAATATTATCACTAATAGGCAAGCGCGCAGCACGCGGGTGGGTTGGGAGGTCCGGAGCCCTTATATTTCACACAAGAGGGATATACACTGTGATGGACTCCCCAGTTTCCTTACAGTTGGACTTCCATATTCTTTTAAGCTTTTGGTAATCTTGCCATATTTTCCTAAAATTTTCCCTATTTTTGGCAATTTGCAGTAATTTTTACCACTTCCGTACCCCTTAAACGCGCTTAACGACTATGATGTTGCTTAAGGGGACGGGTGGCCCGATCCTCAGGGTGTAACCCCACATACCCCCCTCGATACCTAAATTCTACCCGCGCTGCTACTTCTTTGTCCCGGATAGAAAATTTTGTGTAACTAGCTGCTAATTTTTACCACATTTGTCAAGATTTTTCGTACGCGTTCGGCGCGCTTGACGTCCAGGGTGTTGCTTGGGCGGAGGGGTGACACGATACTCAGGGCGTAACCACCTATATCCCTATGGGTACCTAAGTTCTATACGCGCTACTACTGCTTTGTCCCGTATGGCAAATTTTGTGAAAGTAAACTTGTGGCTCGTACAACTGAACCCCATCACTCTCATCACGATGGTGCGCCCTGTCAATAGGTCATGTGTGAAGAATTTTTGAAAGCAAATTTAGCGTTGAACTTACGAGCTTTCATCGACCATTTCTTCGATAATATTTTCTTCCATCGGTGGCAACTCTTCGCGAGGCGGTGACGGCGAGCGACGTCGAAATTGATCCAGCTGCCAATAGAAAGAATAAGGATCGCGATGTTCGGTCATTACCGTTGTATCGCCGTCTTGCTTCACTCGCACACCGCCAGCGGGATAGTAGCCAGCTGTACTTCCACTTGTTCCTGATTGTGCTGCCTGATTGATGACTTCGAACGATTGTCGAAAATCGTGCGCTGAGTAGTCGACTGCCATTTTGTCGCCACTTTTTAGACTGTGACTAGTAGTAGTACTGCCGTTGGTTTGAGTCGTTGTTTCGTGTGATGTACCGGAGATCGGATCACTGCTTTTGCTACAACTGTTAGTGGTTGTTATGTTCAATGTGCAAATTTCGTTGCTATTTTCTTTGCGTTCGCTCGTATCGTCGTTGTTTAATTTGGAATTGCTGCTCAATTTTTCAGCAATACCGTCAGACGAATAACTGACTTTAGTCGAATTTGAATTGCCACTGATGTTATTTGAGTAGTGATGAGTAACACTCGATATATTATTTGAAGTTGCGTCGAAATGAAATTTGGAAACCGATTCTTCTTGATACGACTCTGTAAATCCTCCGATTGATTGCGAACTTATACCAACGGGCGATTGGGGAACACCCATATCAGAAACACCGATTTTGGCATAATCACTTCGTTGTTTCTTTTTGCGTGTGTTGTTTGAAGCAACTGTGATATAGTTATTGAGTTCGGTCGTAGGGCTTAAATTATTAACTGGACTGGATCTTGATCCACTATTATTGACCTTATCTGCAATGCAAACACTTGCGGCAGAGTGGCTATTCGAACTGCTAGTTTTAATACCAATTACAGGCTCATTACTAGCAAAACGTTCTTCGACTATACTTAAAACAGCTTGACAGCTACTGACTTTGTCGCAACCAACAGTCTTTAAATCTTGCTGATCTGAACAAGAGTGTCCTTGCCGCTGCTCAGAATCCTCAATGGACACGTAGTACGCTGCTGTAGAATTCGACCCAACCTCTTGCGGTAACGACTGACAAGATTCAGAATTACTAACAACTAATCCGTTGCAAACGTGGCTGGTAAAGTAGTTTGGATTTTCAAAACCAATATGATCTGAAACAGAACTATTTTGTCTTATATCGCACAGTTTTATAAAATGCAAACGAAATAGCGTTAACAAAGCAGCAATAATCGCGTCACAGTATATATAAAATGTCAACGATACACAACCTCCTGCCCTGCCAATGCAATATATATGGCAAACATATTATACGTATCAACCATAATTCTATGTTACTAGTGAAACATGCAATTCATTTGTTCTCAAATTTCATATACTGTTTCATTCATTAAGCATCAATAGAAAACGATGAAAAACCTGTCGTCCGATTTCATTTAAATATTTGGCACGTCCGACTGTCATTAATGCACTAGATTCGCGAAAATAAACCATTTGTTTCTGTTCGAAATTATATTTTTCTGAAGAGAAGAAATCTAATTTCGTAAAATGCTTCATTGAATTTCAGCACAACCTGAAGAAAAACCTCAAATCGTGCTTTGCCCGATTTCATCGAAATATTTCCAACTGAAGTTGGGCTTAGTGCACTAAATTCGCGAAAATAAACAATTTTTGCATCGAATCAACAGCTGTACAGAAGAGAAATGAAATATACAATAGTACTTTACACCTAACATATAGTGCCGTAGTTGCGCGGACATAGCTTTGGCCATGTCCATGGCAAAAGCACAATATAACATTGCAAACGAATTTCCATTCGTTTCTGATTCAATCTTCTGTCGGTTAAGGCTATTTTTGTCACATAGCTAGAAATTATTCTGAAACGAACAGAAATTTGTATGAATCGTGGAAGTTGGACCATTCTCCTGGACACAGCCACAAGCAGTAATAGGCACACCTATAGGACGATATGTTTGTTACAAACAAAATACTGTTACGAGTTATTCTTCTGTTTATTTACAAAAATGGTGCATTTTCGCGAAATTAGTGCACTTAAGGCATACCCGCTCATACAGTGTAGGGCATACTCACGGCGGGGATCACCCTCTCCGCGGAGGGGTCAGCCGACCGGCAGGGTGAGGAGTCAGGCGGTGTGAGGGATTAGCCAGTCGGTGGGCTGACGTGTCAGCCGGTCGGCGGGGTGGAGGATCAGCCGGTCGGCGGGCTAAGGGGTCAGCCGGACGGCGGGGTGGAGGGTCAGCCGGTCGGCGGGGTGGAGGGTCAGCCGGTCGGCGGGGTGGAGGGTCAGCCGGTCGGCGGGGTGGAGGGTCAGCCGGTCGGTGGGATGGATTGTCAGCCGGTTGGCGGGAGCAGAGGGACAACCGGTCGGCAGAATAGGGGGTCAGCCGGTCGGCGAGGAAAGGCCATCCATTTGACGGGGAAGAAGGTCAACCGGTCGGCGTGGGGCGACGGTGCCTGCGTTCGGCGCCTCTAGCATGAGTTCAGCGCGTGCGGCGCCATCTGAGAAGGGGCAGGGCACCTATCGGAAAATAGGTGCTCTCCTACCCCTATGAGCATGCTTGCCTGAAGTGTAGCAAATTAACGAAAGTATGTTATTTTCTACAGAAACGAACCTACATACACCCGGCCTCAGCTATACTCCTCCTGGGACCTCGAACATGACTTAAGGTCCAACCGTATTTAGTAATATTTGAATTCAGAAAGTGTGCATGGAATTAAACAGTATAGAGACTTCGGTTTTCTAATAAAAAATCTAAGTTTAATAGTAAAGAATGTTAACTTTTGCCATATACTAAAGATGGTGTTTGTGATTGATAAAATATTTCGCACATTTAAACGTCATAATGTTCCTAACGTTGGGAACATATGTACACCACACAGTGTCAGGCACATTGTCGACAACAGGGTGTCTTACGACGCCCCATGTTTTTTGAAATTTTTTCAAAGGTAGCTAGCTAGGAGTATTTCCACTTATCGACGGTGTCAAGCACACCGTGTTTTCTTGCGGTTTTATTGACAGTGTGCAGTATTATTTCATCAACGTTCGTATGACCTAGATACATATATCGATAATTAAAAAAACTACACAGCCCAGACGACTAATAAATAGCAATAGCCAGACGGTGTCCGTTACAGTTAATTCGCGCCAAATTGGTACCTAAGAGTGTGTAGAACAGTGTAAAGAAAAAATGTAGTAGCTAGAAGTGTGTCGTACTCCCTCGGCAATTGGTTACAGTATGAGAGTCGCTACTACAGGAGGAGAAAGGTTCCAAACAGCGGGAACGTGAACGCCTAATTAAAACAAAGTATATATTATTGCAATTAGTCATAAGCAATAAGCATTTCATCAAATATTAGACAATGTTGCGGGACCTAATGTCTGCACAAAAGAGTAAGCATCTTTTCATGTATGTCATGAGACTAATGACTTACATTTTCTCTAAGTTTATTTTATACTTGATGGTAAGCACTGATTTAACAAAATTTTGCTACAAATGTAGAAAACTAACCACAAATAGGACCACGTAGCACAGCTAAAAAGGCATAAATTTAAAGTAATACATACTCTATTTTCCTAAGTAAAATAAAAAATATGTCGTTTAACCGGAACCCCAGTAAATAACCTAAATTTTCACACCTTCAATGCTTTTTTCTTGTTCGATTCAAAGTTGTGTTAACCTTGAGTCTATCCTACATTGCCTTCATGAGACCAAAATGAGTCAATTTTGATGATAAAGCGGAAAAATAATGTATTGCATTACATAGAATAACATAGGTTATACAAAAGTAAAGACCAACTATTAATGTCCTGGTGTATTATATATAATATTTCAGCGTGCCATTCTAATCTCCAAGGTAGATGGGTGTAAAACAATAGTACACCGCATACAGTATACGTGGGAGCATAATATAAAGTAAAGAATATTTCTGATGGCTCAGTCCGGATCCAAATATTAAGGTTATATATTCACAATAATATTTATATTTCCAATGCGCAACCCGAACAGCGAAGGTTTCAGAGGCACAAATTTTTATAAAAACCGCAAACTTATTTAAAAAATCGAAGGATAATTCAAATGCATTTTAAAAAACCTAAAACCTGACACTATGGAAATGCGCGATTAAACTTAAGATTCCCCCACTAACAATTTTAATTTGTAATATCTGATGTTGAATCCACATCCATTCTTACGCAACAAATAGAAGATTCGAGTCGGTCTATAGCTTGCTCTAACTTAGCGACATTCCATCAAGTAATGATTATTCAGTGACAATCTTTGCATTTGAATCATAAGTCATCGCTGTTTGTGAACAAATTTAATGTAACTGAGACATCAGAAACGAAATGATCCTATCCTTTGTCAGTTATTGTTCGTTTAAAGTACTCCTTTCTAAAGAATAGTTAAACACGAAAGCTATCTTGTTTAAAAATTTTTTACATTTAATATTTTTTTGTAATTTCAATATGTTTTCATGGCAGAAACCGCTTAAATTGCACAAATTCACCTTGTTACGCATCATTTACCTTAAGCTGTGTGTGGCAGTGCCGGATTTTGTCAAAGTCTGGCTTCAAAGTTAAGCCCGGCTAACTGCGATTAGCCAGTGTGTCATTTTTAGGCCAAGCCAGACTCTACAAATATATTAACTAATAGTAAAGAGAGCATGAAAAATTGTCACAAAGGTCGGTATCGGTTCTAGAAGTCTGAAATATATGAAGACAATGGAAAATGACAAAAAATGAACATTGGTGATATATATGGTCATATATTCGTAAAGCATCCTTCCAGTTACAATAGTATAATTTTCATGTATGACAGAGCGTGTTTTACATCGTTACTAGGTTGGCTTGTAAAATGCGCCTAAACAAGAATTTTGAAAATAGCTATATATACGTACTTATTTTACCTGCATTTATGCGTCTGACTTTAAGTGCTGCTAATCTTACATGTTTTGGCCTAGAGCTAAATAGTTCCCCTGTAACACAATCCGCTAAACTGAACGTAATAAATATTTTTTCAGTAGTCCGTTTCGACTATCAAACCCTGAAATATAGCAGCTCACGGCTCGTACAAACATACTAGCATAGCTTAGCTTTTTATTTTAGGTATGAAGGGCCGGATTTGGCTGCGCATTTTGTGACGAGCCGGAATTGACTCTGTAAAAGAATTCGGCCCAATTAGGTGGACCCATATTAAAGTAAATGATGCATTAGTACACATTTTTATGCCGTCTAAAATTTTTTACTTTTATCAATGCAAGTTTACTTCAGTCAAGATCCTCAGCTATAGTGTTGAGAATTTGTTGAAAATAAGTCTGTCGATAACTGCGCAATGCATGTCTCTTATCTATTACGTGAGTATCCTATAGCATGAAAATGACAACAAATAGCTGTCGCTTATTAATAAACTCTTGATTACTGAAAAGTCGGATTACTCAAGATTTGTATCCAGGAGTATGAAGTGAAAACTTGCTATCAGTGAATACCACTGTAATCTGTAAGCTATAAGGTACATTACATCGCATTCCCAACCCACCTCAACTTATCTAAGTACAACATGATTATTCAAGCTTTGTATCCGTGAGCATGAAGCGAAAACCTGCTATCAGTGCATACCGCTGTAAGCTATAAGGTACGTTACGACGCATTTCCAACCTATCTCTACTTATCAAGTACAACATGATTATTAAAAATTTGTATCCGTGAGTATGAAGTGCAAACCTACTATCAGTGGTCAACAGTTCAAAAAAATGGTTGCATGCTGCTTTAAAAAATAGAAAACGTTTTCCAAATTAGGACTGTTGAAAATGACTGATTAAAAATATTAATTTATTTTAATATTATTTTTGTTATAGCTTAACTATAACACAGGCGTTATGATATTTTGCATACACTGAAGAGCTTGAATAACAGTTGCAGCGTCAACTCGCCTAATGTTACAGACTTTAATATTTTTTCGCTTAACGTCCATGCATAATCGTATTATAGTAGTAAATAACAGGTTTTATACAACTAACTCTATTATTTACAGTGGCATTAACCGCTAACTAACTTTGTCTTAACTACTTTTATAGGTTTTTGTTATATGTAAAACGTATAAAAGCAATAGATGCTCCAGTTCCGAGGTCCCGGGCCTCTGGGGGGTGGTCGACTTTGCACCTCCGCCAAAGAAAGAATTAGTCGGTCCACGAGAAGGAGGTAATGCTGCTCTTTCAGTGCCTATGGCTTCGGCGCCTCCAGCGCCGTCAGCGGGGTCCAAGCACTGGGGAAATACCCCCTCTATTCCAGTATAAGCATGTTTGGTAAAACCATTAAACATAGCCGTTATAAAAAAGATAACGTTTCAGACTAAACCAATTTGTTTTGTCCCTCATGACTTTATTAAAGAAAACCTGCGTATTTCAAACTTAGATATAAATGATATAAATTGTCGAAGATATAAAGTTGCGATAGCCATCACACGCACAAATTGTATACCATACAGAACGTATGACGACTGTCGAACAGACACACGTATTACCCATTTATTATATATGTCAATTGCTATACAAAGTTCTCCATTAACTTTATATTCTTGGTAATCACCGATGGGTTTACCCTAGAAATAGTAGACGTTAAATCGGCAGCATACAAATTTTATTCCTGTGGTTCCTGAGCAAAAAACTGAAAATGCCTGCATACTAAGTTGTCTTGTAAGCAAATCCAGGCGCCACATACGAATCACAATAGATGCGATAGGTATATACTTTAAATAGGATACTAATCAGAAATAAAAATTTTCATGTTTTAACAAAAATTATCAAAATAGATCACATGGTTAGTCGTTAAATTTGCGTTATTGAATTTTCCTCAGCATAAGTGAAACGAGCGAAGTGAAGAATTCTCACTAGCCGTGACAGTGGCGAAATTGGACAATATCCGTTATTGGGTTTTTAGACCAACACGCATAACTCAAATTCGACTGAATGGATTCATTCGCACGATAGCTCATTCTAAAGCTCTTTAGTTGTACGCGAAGCTCGATTCCAATATCTTCCCTATAAGAAAGAGGGTCAGAGCCCATAAAATCACATTACATATTGTAACTCCACAGCCAGAGCAGAATTTGAGTCGAATAGGATTAAATTTGTAGAGCAAATAAGCCTCTACCAGACTTTATATAATGCTTTCCTAAATATTCTCTTATAATATAGGATTCAGATGAAAACATGTTCTAAAATGGTCCATGAGACCCAAAATACACGAAAATGGCACTATCTCCATAACCACTCGAGATGCTGTTTTTGGTTTCTGCAAAGCAATTCCTCTTGTGTTGTAATTGTCATTATTTATGCTACAGGATTGGGTCAAAACGGATTCTAAAATGGGCCTATGAGACCCAAAGTACACGAATGGTAATATCTCGACAGCTGCTACAGCTGCTAGATGTCTGCTTATGCTGTCATTTTATAGAGCAATTGATTTTCTATGTATAATATTCGTTCTTTCCAATTCTTTATAATGGTATGCTTTAAAATACTCTTTTTATCACAGTCCAACAACGGAGAATAGCCTCCTGACATCTGTGAAAACGTAGTACACTCAGGATATATTACCTAGGCGATATGGCAAGCTGCTAGTATATATCATGTAATTCGTGAAATTTTATTGCATCTCTACTAATTACAAACGATCGAGGTATTTGGCTAATGTTTTCCTATCGCGGTATAGCATAAAGGTACGCGTCTTCCATAGCCATGTTAAGCATATTTCTTCACCAGTTGTCAAACATAGCCACGTTTCAGCCTAAAATCAGCCCGTTCCCACTAGTTCAGCTTGTGGCTAGGTTGTAAGTTAACTGATTTACCTCAAATTTCCTCAGCCGATGTGACTTTTAACTGGCTTACATGTGGATGTAATATCACTTAACGAAGCACGGTTCCTGAGCTAATTTAAATCCTAATGTCAAACTAAGCAAAATTTTGGCGACTTTTCCGTTAACCCCACTTTCACAGCCAGCGCTAACCCCACCTGTAAACTCCAAGTGGGGTTGCACTCACATGTTAAAGAGACTCTTATAAAAATACAACTTCTTTCTGAAATACCATCACCTCGATTACAACTAGTTATGAGGTTAAATGTTTCAAATTTGGAACCGTATGTCCAACTTGAAAGAGCCAGTGCATACCCCACGCATATTCTACTTTTCCATTTAAGCTGAATTTGTTTCTCAGGGCCTGGCTTAGGGCCCATACCCACTAATTGGGGGGGCTCACACCCAGGGCGCCGTCATATTTTTTGAATTTTGAACCACTGCTAACAGACGAGTATTTAAATTTGTCTCCAGAAAAGCATTGAAAGTTTCTTACGTGTTCGCTAACTTTTCTCTGCTTCGGTAAAATTTTCATCCAATTTGGCCTACTTGTGCCAATTTTTAATGAGTTTTCCCTACTTTTTGGCAGATTTTCAGCTCAGCTGATATAATTATGTGTAGAAAAGAAATTTTAAAGAGCCGACCATAGTTTTTCCAAATACGCTAGGCTCGACTCGGCTTGACTCTCACAGACAGACTATAGGCTCTGGCTCGGCTCTTAATTAACCATGTCCAGTTCGGCTGGGCTTTACAGTTGACCCAAGCTATGCGGAGCCGAGCCCAGCCTAGATCCTAAATTCTCACCATTATGGTACAACAAGATCGAGTGTAAGTTACAGTCCGAAATCAGATCTCGTAACGAGTGGCGTCAATTGGTTATTAAGGAACAAATCACAGTGGGTTTACACATTAACTCAAGGAACATAATCAAGATCTTAAAAGAATCCAAGAATTACCAGCATTGTTACCGTTCGAAATACACGAGCTATAACTAAAAACAAGAAATCTATATAAAGTTTTTTTAATTGTTATGTATGAAATTCTAACGCTGCAACTGCAATTAATACAAAAACATAGACAAGGCACCAACTGCGTATTACATACACTGCGCTGTGCATAATACGCAGCAACTTATACCGCAAATTGCAACTGTTTCAAATAAGAAACAACCAACTACTCATATACCTATATATTTTTATCGAAGATATTTACATTAAGCACCAACTATCTCGACTATCAGCAACTCTATTTATTCAACTATGACTCTATCTACTAAGCACTCTTGTTTAGAACATTTGCAAGCTTTCAGCCCTCAGTCAGTCCTCAATATGCGTATGGAGCTCTTGTGCTTCTTAAAGCTAAATTTTTCAAAAATCTCAAACAAACTCTACTACAAATATTGCTTTCTTGTGTACTCTTGTCTTATGCTACAACTGCGGTAGCAGATAGGTAGATTCAACTCAAGCTATTTGAATTGAGCATATATATATTATATACATATACTATTTTTATTACGTGGCATTCACGACCGTCAGCTTACTTAGTATAACACTAACCGGGAATATTTTGGGGATTACGTAGCTTGTTGGGTTCTGCTAGATCCATTTTCGCAAGTTGAATTAAACAATAAACATCGGTAATTTTATTTACGCTGATTTTACCAAAACCATTCATTATATGTAAACCGTTAATTATTGTGAGCGCATTCCTGAATCTGATAGAATTGGACGACTGCTGATTCACGATTTGTTGAAAACTAGAGGTAAGAACTGGCCGAGATTTTTCGGCCCGGCTCGGCCCGTTGGAAATTGAGGTCGGCCGGCTCCAAAATTTTGGCCCAGCCTCACCCGGCCTGTTTGTAATCGAGCGTAGGTAAGCTCAATATAAATGATATAGGCGATGTAAAGATAAAACCCATATATGAAATGAGCCTGATAAGAAATTGTTAAATCGAGCCCAAAATTATCGAACCGTGTTTTTATCATGCGGTAATTGACTGAGGTGAGAACGAACCGAAATTTTTCGGCACGGCCTCGCCCGCTGGAAATCGAGGTCGGTCCAGCCAGGAGCTGCAATATGTCGGCCTCGCCCGGCCAGTTCGTAATAACTTGTCGACCCGCTGGCCTGGCCGGGCTGCGGGCTGAAGTTATCACCTCTACTGGAAATCATTGGATACTGAGTATTAAAGCAGGGATGAACAGCTTAACATAGTTGTGCAGTAACGTGGGTAAAATATCAGTTATCTTTGCCCTAAGTAACCGTGTATGCCGTGTATATTATTTCGCCACCGCCTAAGCCACATTCTCTTTGTGAGCGCACATAGAGTAAAAGCAGGTGATAAAAATTGACATAGTAAGTATTTACACAAAGCTAGTGTTTCCATAATTATTATTAAATCTAGTTTGTGCATAGATATAGTTTACTTTATGTAAGTTCGCTCCACTTCCGCCACATCGCAGTTTAGAATGATGAACTAGATGAACTAAAAGGTAGTCGCACCTCAATGAACTAGATATTCACCAAGCAGGGGGTTCCGAGTTGTCGCTAATATTTAAGTGCTGCTTTACAGCCAAGTTATTAGGCTTCTTTGCATTCAAATCAAGTTGACTCCATCCACCTTTACTTTTTAGATGATGGTACCAAGCAATAGTTGTATGGTTGACTGTTTAGCTATATCAATAATGCGCAATAGCCCAGCAAGCTGCTCAACAGTCAACAATGGGCGGCGCTACAGAGCTTTATGCACAAAATTGCTGTACCTTTTACAACGACCCTAAACTTGCTTCAAAATTAGTTGTCCCCCACCCTACACCCTCTTCCTGGCCTTATGTAAATATAGGGTTTGCAAAATACCTGAATGTATTCGGGTCTAAAAGGTCGCTTATTCGTGCACACCGGCTGTTGCTGCTGTTACTAATGCTTTTCAAAATTCGGAGCCTGTCGCCATGGATCAATGCGAAGACAGTAGCGTATAACCAATCCACTCTGGAAAACGTAACTATAAATATTTGCCGATTTGGTCCAACTCCAAGAGTACGAGAAAAGCTTACAAAATATTGAAAATGCATCACAAGATCATTATTACATGAGTAAAAAAGTTTACCTAACCGCTTAACGGAGCCAGCATCTATACCTAAATATTACCACAATTGTTCTAAATACACCGTAATAATATTGTGGAGGCTATGCAAATTTAATGTAACTATTTCATATTAAATCTTTGTCAGGTAAGCCAAGATTAATATGTTACTTTACTAATATATTCAATGGCCCAACCACAAAAAGATTCTGCGGAAGACGGGGCCAGTACAATCGAAAAATGCGAAAGTATATCTTGCAACCGTTGTAAATTATGTCCATGTTGGCATTATGAGTTTATATATACATACATGCATGACTAACTGGCAAAATTTCTGGAGAATTAACCTGTATATGCGTCCTCCGGGCATATATTACTATATACATATCTACATAATTGATCAACACGGCAAAATTTGGGGAGGACGCCAGACATATTTCTAAATATACATTCATAATTGACACACTTGCTATGTTTCTTGAGCGGACGACCTATATAGTCGTCCCCTAGCTAGAGGGGGCACCAATATCAAACCGTAAGGTTGCACCAATATCAAACTAGAGGGGCACCAATATCAAACTGGAGGGGCACCAATATCAAACTGGAGGGGGCACCAATATCAAACTGGAGGGGCACCAATATCAAACTGGAGGGGAACACCAACATCAAACTGAATAGGAGCACCAATATCAAACTAGAGGGGGCACCAATATCAAACTAGAGGGGCACCAATATCAAACTAGAGGGGGTACCAATATCAAACTGGAGGGGCACCAATATCAAACTGGAGGGGAACACCAGTACCAAACTGGAGGGGAACACCAATATCAAACTGCAGGGGAACACCAATATCAAACTGGAGGGGGGCACCGCTATCAAACTGGAGGAGATACCAATATCAAACTAGAGGGGGCCTCAATATCGAACTGGAGCGGTGCACCAATATCAAACTGGAGAGGGCACCAAAATCAAGTATCAAACTGGAGGGGCACCAATACCAAACTGGAGGGAGCACCAATATCAAGCTAGAGGGGGGACCAATATCAAGCTGGAGGGGGCACCAATATCAAACTGGAGGGGGCATCAATATCAAACTGGAAGTGGCACCAATATCAATAATGAAATTGCTGTAACAAATTTTTGTTTCTAATGGCTAGCTGTTAGGAAATTTTGTGTCTTACAACCAGCTGTAACATACAAAAATCTTTTACAGCCAGCCGTTAAATATTTGAAATTTTAATGGATACGATAATTCTATTAGAGACCTTTGTATTTTATAACTGGCTGTAAGAGACAAAAGTATCTAACAGCTAACCATTAGAAACAATAATCTGTTATGGCTAGCTGCAAGAGATTTTTAGTCTCCAACATATAGCAGTTAGAAATTTCTGTATTTATTGGCTATCTATATAAGAATAAAGTATCTTACAGCTATCTGTTAAAGATTTAAATATCAACCAAGCAGTCATTAAAGACAAAAATTTTTGGCAGCCGTTTGCAAGAAACTAAAATATTATATAAAGGTCCGTTAGAGATTTTAGTTTCTTGCAAATGGCTGTTAAAGACAAAACTGCCCACTTTTTGCACTAATTATTCTGTGAAAACTGCATTAGGATGATCGGTCTACGTGTCCGGCACCCAGAAATATTTCACTATATTCATATGCACATAATTTATTAAGGAAAGGAATTAATGTTACATCCAAAATTGCTTAATAGTACATCCAAAATAAATTTACAGACCGCCCGATATTTAAATTTAGTAGTCTTAATAGTGCATCCACACTTGCCTCATGCCTGCGTTAAAAAGAAATATATAACGTGGTATACATGTATGATTGTATGTAAATAGGTAGTTACCTTTGTGATGTCAGTTCCTGTTGTACGCGTTTCGCAATTTTTTTGGGCGACCACGACTCCTTCGCTGTCCGATAGGCAAAGATTCAGCCGCTTCGCACACTTTGTAATTGTGAAATAAAATTTGAATTCCAACACTATGCTTACATATTTTGTTTTTGAGCCCAACACGACAGTTACATAAAAAGAACCCATAATGGTTGTGAACAACGTGCCAAGAATCCATAAAGCTGACGTACTCATCCCAAGAAACTATATATTGTGGGCTGTGGTGAATTAGTTGATATCGTTCCAAGGACATAGATGATTTTGATCCCTGCACGGTGTAAGTTCTGTCTCCGTTCGGCGCGACAAATTGCTGGACGAAAGGTTTCGAAAGGTTTAATGAGACGATTAAATCGCTCCAAGCCATTGTTTGCAGATGGGCAAAGCGTTGCCGCTCCCTCATACCAGTTTTTTAAATTACTTTCAATCCAAGTTTGACCAAAATATTCCGCAAATTCGACGTTAAATGTAGAAAGTTTTGCCAGAAACAGACGTTTTGCAACGTCAAAAATATGCGTATACGGGCAGCATTGCAGATAATCCAGGTCGTATTCTACGATAGGCCAAATTTCTTTCCAATTGGTGCTTAAAAGAGATTTGCGGTCGCGAGCCCGGCGTTTCATATGAGCCCAACACATCAGCCGCTTAGCGGCCGGAACAATATTAGACATTGCTTCAGACAGCGACGAAACCCCATCAGCCAAGATCCGAGTCGGGTTATAGTCGCAACCTGTAAGTGATGCGGCCATTTTGCAGGCTTGAAATATTTTTTCGAACGCCTCACAATTTTCGTCGCTCCAAATAAGAGCAACTCCTGCTGCGTGAAACCCGCCGTTGATGTCAGAAGTACCAACAACAATAACGGGGTAGCATTCCCTGTTTAATTTATAAGTTGCGTCAATTTGCAACAGATCTGTTTCAGTAAGTAAGTTCGTAAGGTTTTTAGTTGTAACATATGTGAAAAGGGTAGACACGGAAGCATCGTACAGTGGAATAAACGCCTTGTGGTCGTCGAGATCCATAGAAAACTGCCTCTCAGCGCACCATTCCCGGAACACTGCTGTGCTCAAAGCACTGTCACCATATTTAACCCGCTTACAATATGTCATTCGGTTATACAGCTGCCTGTCCTGGGGTATATCCAATCCAGACAGTGCCAATGAACGTTTAATTTGTGTGGCTGTCATCCCAATCGCGAGACCTTCTTCAACTTTGCTTTTAGCATCCGGCGTCATTCCTTGCGTTGGATTACCATGCTCGTGCGTCCCAGCCTGATACACAGTAAACTTCGATCCATCATTCGGAATTTCCAAGCAGAGTTTAAAATTGCAGGAAAATAGCTTACTATTCTTGCAAACAAAAGTCATTTTTCGGGAGGCGGATAGTCTTTTATCCATGTGACAACGAACATTCTGGGTAGCTATAAATTTCTGTGCCGCGGAATGCGCACTGAAGTCTCTTAAAAGCTCCCACCCGATTGTGTGCTTTGGCATACTGATAAATACGAAATATAGGTAACAGAATTGAGAACAGTTGAACGTCGAAGAAAAGTCGAATGAACTTGAATTAAATGTGGCGGATAACAGTGAGAATTTTGGCGAACAATGAATTTATTATCTCTTGTCAGCGTGAGAGTAACAAACGTTGAGAAACGCTATGACTTGACTGTGACCTCAAATTACATATATATGATATGGGATACAGAACTATTTCGCTAGAAATACAGCTGTGTACCACAAATGACGGACAAATTTGTCAATTTTTAAATGTACTACCAATCTGTCTGAATGTTTCACTTACAATTTTGGATGTATTATTAAGAGTATAGATGCATTAAAATATTTTATTTTGGATGCACTATTAAGTGTTTTTGGATGTACAATTAATAATTTTCCATTTATTAAATTGGCAAATTTATTGGGGCGATGATAGATATATATCTAAAAATAGATGTATGTCTGCCCAAATTGCAATATTTCTGGTGAGACGACTTTTATGGCCGGCGCTACAGACATATTTCTGACGGGGATGCGTCAACCCATTCCACTCCTCAGTGTTTGCGCCGATGGTTGTAATCATATAATGTGCTAACACCCCAATCTATTCGAAAATATAAAATATTTGTTTCTGTTGTTGAGATTTAGTTTTTAGGGTTTTCGCATACCAAATGGACAACATTCCCTGCAATCCTATATAAACAACATTCCATGCAATCCTATTCGGACAACGTCCAATCGGACACTGTAGGTACAACGTTCCCTATAATCCTATATGGACAACATTCCCTGGAATTGCGAAGGGACAACGTTCCTTCGAAGACTGCAGGGCAAAGTACCCTTGAGAATTGAAGAGACAGCATTGCCTTCAACGCAATATGGACGTTCCGTGCAATCCTGTAGAAACAGTGTTTTTGTATGCGCAATCTTTTATGCAATCCCTGCAGTAGGCTAAAAATCGCCATAACGAAACATATTAAAACTAAAAATTTATTTACGTACATATGACTATGATTAAATAACAATATGAGTTTCCACCTCAACTTTAATCATTCTATAAATTCCACAAAAAGTGTGCTGAAAACTAGTTGCCTTTGTGCAATTCGAAATATACCTTTATAAAAGATTTTTGAATTTGAAAATTAGTGACAGAGAAGCGCTCCGCTTTGCTTTTTGCTTCTATATTGTCGTTCGGTGGAAAACTTCACAAACGCACATAAGCATAATTTATTATACATCTAGTTG
This sequence comes from Trileptium ribeirensis, assembly GCA_030248225.1. Classification (NCBI taxonomy): domain Eukaryota; kingdom Metazoa; phylum Nematoda; class Enoplea; order Enoplida; family Thoracostomopsidae; genus Trileptium; species Trileptium ribeirensis. The sequence continues at coordinate 50,845 of JASANE010026898.1, forward strand.
CCCGCTTTCCGTTATAATAAAAATTTTAATCTCTAAATAATTTTGCTTCGCTGCAAACAGGTTTCAGTTTGAAAATGTACAAAAAGAAATCCAGTAATTAGTAGGTGAAAAAATTCTTATACACACTAAGAGCATGGCGGCAAAATCCACGTTTCGTTAACAGCGCACCGCTGCATTAACTTGCGTGAAGCAAAAGAGACTCCCAATGGTATTAACAAGCAGTGGAGCACGCAGGGGAGGGGGCCGCCGGGCAGCCACCTTAGCCTCCACGTTTCGGTTTCATTTATGCTGTTGGTAAAATAAATTGTTTTATGTGTGAAAAATGTAAAAAATTTACAAAATTTCCGTCTAAATATCTTAAAAAATTCACACGCTTCGCCCCAAATAATAGTTTTCAGTTGTTACATTTTGCCAGGATCCTCTCCAGTACAACAGATTCTCGGGCACCTCTCTTAGCAAAATTCTTGGTGCGCCACTGTGAACAGGTACACACATAACGCCATGTTTCTCATAAATTTCAAATAAATTTGCTAGATGCTTTGCAGAGACCGTTGCGTTTTAAATGTTTTTCCAGACCAAAGTGTTTAACAAATCACTTGATACAACACACTGGAAAATGATAAGGTGTGCTAGCTATTAAAATGTTTGTAACAGTAAAACTGCGATGATTTTAATATAAAATCTGTCTTTTGCTGCAACTGTAGGCACTAATTCAGTCTTTTTAATTCCCAACTACTACTGCACTAAATTCCAGAAAAATACCTATTTTATATTTTAACAAATATATACTATTTTGTCGCAGAGATATAGTAATAGATACTAATAGATGCTTTTACTACCTTTGGCTATGCCAAAACTGAAGGTTGCTGTGGTGACAGTTCAAACAACCTGATATACTCTTTTCTGTGTTATATTTTATGGCAGTTAATTTCGTTAAAGTTATGACATAGCTAGCTAGGAATTAACATCTCTTTGGTTTTGCTTTTTGTTTTACATTTTTTCTTAAGTTGTTGAAGTGTTAAAACACAAATTTAACGATAGTTGGGAATTCGACGGTCAAGGCGTTTATTATATATTTGTTCTGCCAACCTGCGTTAAAACTAAGATGAATGCGCCAGTCAATCCCAAGTTACAGGCGATAACCGCCAAAATTCATACCATTTGGGCTGCAAAATAGTGGATTTTAGAACTTATTACAGCTGTGTAAAAAGACCAATAAAGCAAAGCGATTCATCAGTTATGTTGTTTCAAATCAAAGCACCTAAATGTGAACGCGTTATTCGGTTTCATTTTGGTGAAAATGAAATTTCTCATTCGTACTGAAAGCGCTAATATAGCGCGATGGTTTAGTTATATGTAAATACGGACACTGTTGTAGTTGGAAGTTTAATCGAGTAGCAAAGAAAAATTCAACCACATCTACGAACTCATTATACTGTTATAAATGTTTTCAATAAAATTATAGTGTTTAATGTCAAAAGCATGACAGCTTTTACACTGCGTACCGTCGCATTCGAAAAATGAAATCACCGCCGAATAATTTATTTTGTCCTTATCTGTCTGCTTTATGTCACCAATAGTACGAGCTTTTGTCGAAGCTTTTCTTTATCTGTTAAGTTTGTCTTCTAAAACTTATTTGTTCCTTGTGCGGTATGTGGTCCTAGTATCCATTAAATGTCAAAGGTTCAAAGCTATCTGATATATAATATCCAGATTTTTCGAACTCTTACAGAAAAAAAATCCTCTCGGATTTGAGTTGCCACCATTCAAATTCGTTATAAAAGTCATCTTTCAAATTTATTGATTCTTGATTTTATCTTTAAACGTCGAAATTTTCGATTTTGCGCTTTGAATTTATAAAAATCAGCAAATAACTTTAAATCTCTCAAACCAGTTAACTGGCCGAATTAAAAGCTCTGCGAAAATTTAAATCGTAAAAGCAGAAACAGTGAGATTCATGGCATATTACAGGCAAACACTTGCCGGTGACACCCTGGACGAAACTGATAGCAGTAATTCTCGCTCAGAAACTAACCAAACTTTCTGATCCAGAATTTATGAATCGACCTGTTCGAAATGAGAACCAGCTTCGTCTCAAACTATCACTTTGTAAAAAACTATACTCTTTATAGAACTTATATGTATTGGAATCATGTTACCGAACGTTTGCTAAATGAAACACGTTTTGCAAAATAACCAAGCCGGACTGATTTTTGCTGACAACGAACAGATGCTAAATTCACAGAAAACCCTAGACCTCGACTAATTCATGTCGGCATTGACAAAACGAATCGTCGTTGATGTACAAACAACCCAATAGTTGACCTTTTCACATGCCCTGTTGTTTCGGTTTTTGCCCTACAACTCCAATCTGCTACATTCGTTAACCTCTCACAAATTAAACAAGCTTAAGCAATATTATAAGTCGACACACCCAGAGTAAATTGTTCACACACACACTGTTAAACATTCGGATTTAAAAAACGTAACCTAGCCTACACAACAAACGACCCCTGATGCAAGAAAAAATCTAAGCTGTAATTTTGCCCTTTTTAATTCTTTGAGGTACAAATTCGTAAACAGTTTTATTTCAAATGTTACTATATGTATGAGTTGTGTAGACCGCCACGGGTATAAGCTATATATAATGAATGCGGTTCCGATATAAGCTATTTTACACAGTTAGCACATCCAATGGAGCCATTGCGAGATAAGATAAATGTATACTGCAAATGTATTACGATGATTTGACGTAACCTGAACCAATGTCTAGATTTTACCGCTGTGTTTTGTTCAGAAAAAATATTTCTATCTATTTTGCCCTTATAAGAAAACTAAACAAGTGCCTGAAAGATTTTCTGGTACGTCATACGGAAAATATCACGATATCACTGTCCAGGTTTAGACAATTACCTATCCAACATGATAGTTAATACTCCGCACCCTCTGTTTGACGATTATTCAATAATACTAACATAATACTTGTATTATAAGTCTTCAGACGAGACTACTAAAATTATGTCGCTTATGCTACAAATACATTCCAAAACAACAAACCGTTACAATGTACAGACGTCCCGCCGTATCAAGCTATTGCGAATCAAATGAAACGGGATTAATTATTACAAGGTCAACAACTAAACTTAGCGAGATATCTTTATACGCGGCCCTCCAGAATTCCATTACAGTTTTATTCAGTATTCCTCCAAATTTATTGTGTTTCGTCTTTATAGATCTTTTTTGGTATGGATTTTGGTATGCAAATGAATGTCTCTAGTCTCCAGACGGTAATGCATGTATCCGTGTCCGGAAAGAGATCGACAACTCATAGCTACCTTCTCATCTGACATTAGGTTGATAGTATGAACAAAACATATCCATACCAGTGAAATCATACCCATTCAATTTTGGTATATATATCAATTGTGCCATAGTCTACGATACAGGGCAATGATCTGACCGATATTAATTATTGGCAATAGTAAAAATAATGCCTGTCTCAAGCTATAAACATCGCTAAAAATTGCAAAAAACGCTAAACTTTGTCATCTTTTCAATAAATAAAACTTTTCATCTCGAATAATGTTTACTGAAGATGAAATTCCAATTAAAAACCACCACTTAAGATACTGCTTGGTCGAAATTTGAAAATTAACAAAAGTCAATATACAGTCGGTTGAAAAGTTTTGCGTTCACAATAAATTCATAATGTTCCAAACTATGTAAATACATAACCGTTATAAAAATTGTAAGTAAACATTAGTGAATTGCTAATACCTCTGTCATGGACGTCAGCCCGGGGGGTTGGGCTGAGCACCGTGCTCTATACAGTTTGCAGTAGTGCCTACCCTAGTGTACATGTACAGACACAATTTTAAACTTGCAACCCTCAGATCGATTTATTGTGTTTATTGAGACGACTTCCAATGCACGTTGATGCCTTTCCTTAGATAAATTAATTCGGCGGGGCCACAGGTAGCTACAAATAATTTGTCAATAATTCCCCGTCCAAAACAAAAAACGTCAATTTTGAATATACATCGGTGATTTTGGTATCTTTTGACTCAGCTAAACGAAACGGTCCAGAAAATGTCCACTAAAACCATAATTATGACAAAAATTCCACTTTTTGATACCAATGGTACCGAAAATTTTCGAAAAAATATTTTTTCGCAGTATACAATTTTACATAAAATTCGAACTGCAATGATGAAACTGGAAACAAAACGAGTTGGGCTTACGATTAGAATTTGGGCTTCGGCTTTCATTTCACATAAACGCACGTTGGTAATACAAAATAGAAAAAAAAGATTGTCATAAATGTTGCCCTAATAGAAATTTTCATTTTCACTTCGAGCTGACTCGATTGGCACCAAAATTGTCACTGTATCTTCAACTTTATGAATTTCATACTGGGGTGGGGGCGGCTAAACGAGAAGTTTCAATTTATTAAATCATAACATCGACTGAGAACCCTGTGGGCCACTGGTAAAATATCACGTCGCTTATTGGGACATATCAGCAAATCACTTATTGGGACCGTAAGTTCAAGTGATTGAGTTTCCATTTACATAAATAGTCCTTAAGTCCTTGATAAACATAGAAATTCAAATCAACATTACTAAGATATTCCACTTCCCAATAGCACTTACTATCGATCTCTAAAGAAAATGTAACGTTTCCAGATAAATTCATTTTTTAAGTTTTCCAAGGAAATGGTAGTTTGCTAGTTGCTTCGCTAGTACCAATGAGGTTCTAGTATTTTTGAAACATATTGTTATGCGACCTATATTTAACGGTACTTAGTTTTACCTTTACGCAAAATTTTTTGTGATTTTAGCATTCCAATTGTGTAAATGTCGCTGTTTTGAGTTCAACCGTTTCAAAAGCATTGTTGGATATTTTATAAACACAGAAAAAACGATTTATTGCTACTCTTTTTTAAATTGGAGAGCTGGGCGGGTTTATCTTTGGTATACTTGGCACAAAAGCGTGCACTCTGGTTCCTTCCCTTCCCTCCCGCAAAATTTTGGGCTCCCCTAATTTCCCCAGGTAAATTTAAATCTCTGGTTCGTATAAAACATAATATGTTTTTTAAATCCCACATCGAATCTAAATATTTGATAAACACATTATGATATAATTAAAAAAAACAATTGTGATGCAATTTATTATATCGGTAAACGTAATATTTACACATTGAATAATTGACTTGTGACAAGGCTCATAAGCCGCCGTAATCTGTGAGCTTTTTCACTGTGAGTAATTTGGCAACTCTTGTTTTTATGCCCTTAGAAGCTTTTTTACTTAATCAAAATCCAGTACTAAGGAACTTATAATATACGCGTATTAAGTAAACGTTGTGTCATTCTAATTAGTGCTTTTCAATCATAGCTATTTGGGATCCAGTCTTCAAACTGAAGCTGGTTATGTTTTGACCTAAGCTTCTGTAATTTATTTGCGAATATTTGTGACCTACACTTTACTTTCGTCTGAGTCTGTTAGTTTAAGTCTGCTAGTTTATCTGAGTAACATTTCTTTTAACCAACGTGATAGCAAGGTCATTTTTGATCCTTTTCTAAAGTCACAATTTTGAGTCAACAGATTATTTTTTGTCATATATGTTTGGACCTGTTTTATGTGACCTTTAATCAGTGCACCTCTTTCTTAGAGGGAACTAAGGGGTAAGCACAAAATTTTAATTCATTCCCATTTGCCAGTTTAAATATTTTACGAACTAGTTAAACAACAGTGGTGCTTGCGTGTAGGTGCTATTGCCAGGATACCACTCTCTGCTTGTTGACGTCCAATGGACAGATGATCGTATTATTTATATATAACTTATTGATTTATCTGAATTACAGCTTTCCGCTGTAATTGCGATTGTATGTTTACAGGGAACATGGAACGAGAAAGTTCAAAAATCTTTAGTGCAAATATGTCACTAGTTAGCTAATGCAAACAATAACAGACTTCATCCTGGTTTCAAGTTTAACTCGCACCAGGACGCAAGCTATATAAAATTAAAATTGTATTAACCAAATAATCTCAGAGTAGTATCTAGTAAACACTTTGTTCATAAAATCCAAACTAGAAATAATTGTGATAGCGAAAACGTAGCACCTAAAAGAGGAATCATTGCATATTCCTAACATTAAACACAAATTTATAATAAACATGAGCACAAATACGAATACAAGGTAGAATATTAATACATGGGATGCTCCAATTAGACAGGACAACAGACAAGGATTAATGTTTTGCGCGAATCCGGCTTTGATATGATACTGCAGCACATATGTCGTATATGTATATGTAAGTATAAATATGTATAAATTCATATATTCTTTGTTATTATACATATATATCTGTAACATTTCAAATATCACATGCAATAATATAATTCAATGCCCAAATTCGCATCATGCGTTAGTGTTACTTCTGTTTTATCTTTATGTCCCACACACGTCGAGTGTCATAGAACTACACACATACAAACATAGCAGATTTGCTATTGCTCAGCATTGTTAGCAGGCGGGCAGGATGAAGAAAGGATCGGGAAAGGCGTTGAATTTAGGTGCAGCACCGTGAGTCGGGCTAAAATTCATTATGCAGCACGTTTGAAAAGTACAGTAGTATTATAATAAGAAAGTCCAAAATTTGCAGTACATCCTCTAAGTTGCGTGAATTAAGTACGATGAGGTTTTGTTGGGTAGCTTAAGCTGCTGTTACTGCCAGGGTTGCAATATTTTCCGAGCTTATTCCTGAATTTAGTATTACACGTTGTATGTTGTGAGGGCACGGAGAATCCACTGATGTACTATAATCAACAAGATCTTTTGGTATGCCATACATTTAAGTCATACATGCCCATAGGGGAACGGCGGAATTATTCTCCGTGAGGCTCAGATCCCCCTCGGGGCCTCGCCGTTCCCCCCTGGACGGTAGCCTCATCCCTGACGTTTTGCAACCTCATCTCCTTCCGCTTGCCTACGGCAAGGACAGTTTTGGAAAAAATCGGGCAAAAATGACCAAAAATTAGGCAAAATATGTAGAATGAGAGGTCAATAAATTTGAAAATTTCAGTTCCAAAAAAATTCTATAATTTATCCCCCTGACGACATCCACCGACCGAAACCCTGATACCCCCTGGCAACGACGTCCCCCATCGAAACCGCTATTCCCCCTGTGACTTCGGACCTCGTATGATTTAATTTTAATTTTCAAGACGTAGCGCACTTTCGGAGGCATTGAACTGATATATGTTTCTTCTGTGCCTTACTGAATAGTATTTGCCAAGCCATGTTGATATATTTGAACCGAATTTGTGTCCAACAATTTGTGATTCACATCGGCATTTCGTGCATTTCGGCATTTCGCGTACATGGATACCTAATTGCCATAAGTATCTGGAGTCTTTTCTTTTAGCCCCCCAACCCGAATTTGCTCAATCTTGAAGATACAGAGTTGATTTTGGTATCAATCAATTCAGCTCGATGAGGTGGGTTCGAAAATACTCATTCTCCCCACATCCCAGAAATTTTTTTTCGATTTTTGGAGCTCAAAATGGTGCACCTCGGGAACCCAAAAAATTTTTTCTTTGGAATATGGTCATGTTTGGTACCATTCGACTCGACTTGATGAGAGAAATGTACTGGTGTGTATGTTATTGAAATCTATGCCACCGCTAGAAAGTTATGAGGGGCCCAATAACCCTGAGGGGCTACGTTATAACGTTAGAAAAACGAACAGCTTAGAGCGGAGGGTTCTGGTGCCGGCAGCCCCCGACTTAGGCTTAGTATATTCTCATATAAGGACATTAGCTTAGGCTAAGACTAAGGCTTAGTATATCGAGAAGGGCATGGCCTACATTTTATTTCCGCCCTTTAGGGTTACTTGGGCCCTCATAACTTCATAATGGTGGCGTACATTTTAATAAAATACACACCAGTAGATTTCTCTGATCAAACCGAATCGAGCGGTACCAAACATGACTATATTCCGAAGAAAAAAATTTTTGGGTTCCCGAGGGGGGACCATTGGGATCTCAAAAAATCGAAAAAAATTTCAGGGACATGGGTAAAATGAGCATTTTCTGAACCGCCGCATCGAGCTGAATCGATTGATATCAAAATCGGCTCTGTAGCCTCAAAATTGACCAAATTCGAGATGGGGGCTAAAAGAAAAGACCCAGTATCTAGGTCTGAGACACTGTATGCTAAAATTTCAACCTGTATATACCTTATGCACGAGTAAAGTTAAGGCAACCGCACCAACCAATCTATTTTGTAATTTTGCATAAAATTTGTTATGCAGTGCTATTTGGTCAATTGAAATTCAGGCGAAATATATACTATACGAACACATTGCTCGCAATTGAAATCTAACCATTTCGTGTTCCCAAGTGTTCAAGTAACATTACGCAGCCTTTTGAGAATGGGAATTTGTCAAATTTGAATTAAGCCGTTTTTCGTGAACAGCAAGAGCTCAACTACAGAATCTAGTTGCATTATGATGTCACTTTTGTCTTACATTTGTTTGCGAACACTGATTAATTCAAATTTAAATGGTTAGGCATTCACTTGGATTTGGTTTTGTCAATTTTCGATTGCGAAAAACCGAATTAAATCAGGCCTTTTTCAGTAACAAGGATTTGCGAATGCTATTAGTAATTACAAAATGAGATGGTTGGTTGGGTCACCTTAAGTTTACTCTCGCATTAGTCAACTGCGACAAAAACCACGTGTCTAAGAAATACCACATAAGCAGCCAACACCGAGAACTTAACAACCAACATGCATTTCTGGAATGACGAAAATTTTAAGTTTCTGTTTTGGCTATTGGCATCAGGCAGCAAGGTAGTTAATGTGTTTTGTCAATTCAATTGAGGAATAATGACGCACCACTTTCAGTGAAAGTTTTTGTTTGGTAAACCATAAACTGCTAGCTAATGTAAATCGTCAATATTAAAATGCGCCTTGCAATGCTACTGCATCTTGGTTTGCATTTGACATATGGATGAAAAAGGTACAAAGTTTCATGTTCATGTAATCCTTCCACCCGAATCTGTAAATGCACACGCGTAAATTTATAAGCATTTTTGTCACAGCCGTCAGGCTGTGACATTGATTTCACCTTCTGTCAGAGTGTGCATTACAGCTTTAATTGCACTGCACTGCACGTATCTATTATAGTCATAAAAGCATTTTCAGATCCGACCGCTGGAGTCTGCATGCCAGGCAAAAATGGCATGCAGCAAACGTCTCGGATTTGTTGACTACAATTGAGATGAAAACATTTAGGAATTCCGAGAATTGATGACATCGAAAATTATATTATCAACTTTACCAGGTCTGAATTCATTCTTGCTATTTCATAGATAGCATATTCGCAAACGCTAAAGTCAAATAATTTGACATGTTTCAAAAACCATAATCTATGCATGAACCGTCGTAAAGTTTATATTTAAATAACTATATGTAGTCCAGGCGCATAAATCCTATTGTTAGTAGCAACAAGGGCGTAGCCAGGGGGGGACATCCGGACATGTCCCCCCCTCGGAAATTGGAGATGCCGTATCTCTACAATTTTTGCAAAATCATTTACGCTGTATAACACTCATATAACCAGCAACGGCTGCACTTTCGGAAACTTATTATTGTGCAATGTCATTATTGTGCATTCTATTGTATCTTATAGTTTGAGATAAATTATTCCAGATTTAATATACTTTAACACCTCTGATTAATACAATGTCTAATCCACAAAAAACTCTAACGTCGTTTTTCGCCAAAAAAAAGATTGATGCTCGCGATCCTGGAAATAATGGCAATAATGATGGAGACAATTCTAATAATGCGAAACAAAGCACTAGTTGCGACGTGAAGGACAGTTTCGATAATGGTGGCAGCAGCTATGTGATTAAATCATGCGTTGATAACAGCCCGCGTTTTAGCTTATAGCGTCTTCATGTAGCGTATTTACTTGTCTAAATTTTTGCAGTATTTTTGTCCCCCCCCTTGAGGAAATCCTGGCTACGCCGGTGAGTAGCAATATGACTGCTGTGACATTCTTCTTTTAAGAAGAAACGTCTTCGTTTTCAAACAAAAGTTCTTGACACATAGTATGTGTTTCCGACAGGGTAGCTTGTTATAAATTATGTCTATAGTACATAAAGGATACAACTGCCAAATAATGTCACAAATCAAGCGAGAGGTATTGGATACACCGTGAAAAACTCAATAACACTTATCGCTAAAGTATAACAAATGATTTTCATAAACCAGAGCTAATTAATTTAGCTCATCGCTTTCTTCACGCATATAGTAGTGAAACATAGCAATTAGGTTTGAACAATATAACATTTTTCAATGCTATGTAACATAAAGGCGTATAATGCTTCTATCAAATATCTAATACATCACCATTCTATAGGATGGTGGTGAAAAATTTTGACTGAGACACATGGTATCAAAATATGAAGTGTGTTGATTCGAATATTCTTGTAAAACAGTTGGCCATAAACCTCTACCCTTGCTAAGGAATATCATGTACCACGCAACAACTTGCAGTTGCAGTTGGTATCACTGCTTACTGCCATTGCTAACTGATGTTATCTGAGCAATATCCAGCGGTGAAAATCAGTGCTAATAATATCAATGATGTATCTTCGAAATTAATAAAAAGCACCAAAATGTTCAAAGTTAGGAAAAATGTACCACAGAACAGTGTAACCGCAGGCGTCGGTTTATACATGTTGGTGTCGTTAAACACCATGACATTAATATAACAGAGAGGTGAACCATGTCTTAACAGTATCGATATGCACGATGTAGGCCAAATAAGTTGAGAAGCTAAGAAATAACGGTTTCAGATTTCGGAATCGAAGCCAACTACCTACTTCTCGCAGACTGAATTTTATCTATTTTCTTCTAATTCTATTCTGGATCAATTTTACGATTGAATGTTATTCCAATTTTATAATATGTATATGCATTAGCCCCCGTTTTAGAGATTTTAGCTAACCGATCTTTAGAAAGTTCAAATTTAAGAATCGGATCGTTTAATGCGTGTAGTCTCGGGTCGAATGGGGATCGGTAAAGCATAACTCGACTGCCATCTGTATTATATAGTTATGATTTAGCTATTTCATATGACACAAATATGATACAATGTTTTTGGAGTCAAGCAGTTGCCAAGGTAACTTCAGACTGTTAAAAGAGTTTAAAAATATCACGAGGAACAGTTAACTACAAGTTGTCTGAGAGACACAATCCAGCAAGTATAAGGCTCGAAATATCAGGCCCCGATAAGTTAATTGTACGCCGTTTCATTCAATCGTGCCAAAATTTCTTTTTATCTGTCGCTGTCACTCATAAATCACATTCTGGAGGAACGATTCCGACTAATTTTTTGTTCGACAATAAAAGTGGTGGCGATGTGCCCTTTAGAACTCTAAGGACCCTTAGACCCCGTCTTTCGTGTCAAAATATCAAAAGCTGGTTTTTAAGGATTGTTTGTCAAATCTAGCAATATGGGTATCAGTTTTTCGCAGCCCACATCTCGCAAAATGGGCTTTCCGCCGAAACATGGAGACAACTGCCTAAAATCAGCACAACTTTGCTAATAAACACTTTTCGTGTGACCACTTCCTGGGCCGCTAATATGATTCGTCGGCGCTTGCCAGAAATATATTTTTTGCGAATTATGTCATGCAATAGACTGCTTTTACGTTACGACGAGTGTCTATTAGGTTATCACAGTGCCGTTGGCGGCTAGGGCTCTATACCACCAAGCGGGGGAACTCCGACTCGTGTAAGCCTCATTCCATGGCGCAATGATGACGACACAGTATTATGCCGAATATTGGTGCAGTTCAAATTATTAGCAATGATTTACTCGTTAAGATACGAATTTGCTCCACTAAGATTTTAGAGAATGCATAAGAATAAACACAATGCAAACACTCAAGCAGCGGCAAATACATTTGTTTATTGGTGAGTTTAAGTCTTGTTTTATAATTCATGCATCTTAATTTTAATATATCTTAATATATTAATATATCGTATTAATATATCTTAATATATTAATATATCGTATTAATATATTTTAATATATAAGTAATTTGATTGTTGTAAATCATAAGGGGGTAATATATACTGCTGTTTTTAAGGACCTCATTGACACGGTATGGGATGCTCACTGACTTGAAAGGACTCACTGAGATCGTTTGTATGCTCAAATAGTCTAGCCGCAGTCCTGGTTTATCAAGTATACCACGGCTTTATAACATAGAGTCCAACTTGAATTTATTATACTTTTTCAGGGGGTTCAAGGATTTTACGGTCGACGAACTCCATTTGCAAAATGTAGTATGCCCTCATTTGTTTAGCTGCGTATCGCGCACAGGACATCAAGAATAATTTATAGATAGGTTTTTCGGACAACTTATAACACAGATTGGTTATATAGAGACCAGCGTGTATGTTTCATGCGTTCACTGGTTTAAAATGGGTTTTGGTGTTCTTTAACGTCTGTCACCCAGCATTACAAGGCTTGTAGAATTTTATAGAGGTTTAGTGTGGAATATACATCACACACAAAGCTTATTACACAGGTGATTACACATAATGACAACTTATACATGAAACCGCGCGAGCTCCGCGGCCCCCTTCCTTACTAGCTTTGTTTTTAAAACCATATTATTGCTTTAATTTACTGCAACTTTCCACTGTGATACCTTATTTTGTTTGCGATAAATTTCTATACTTGCTATTAGGAGTGAAAAAGAGCCTGATTGTCAGTTTCTGTGTCCGGATCGGCTCGGAACTCACAGACATACCTTAGGCTCTTCGTGAATCAAGTTCGGTTCGCTCGGCTCGGCTCTTGCGGTAAAAATCCAAGCCGGGCTTGGTTCTTAGGCTCCTAATAAGAAAAGATTTCATTTGAAGAGAGCATGCTTTGGAGCTTTTAAGTGCCGATCCCAATATATCTCACCTTTTCAAGCTATTATCTGACTACTATAGTATACATCACCAGTTACAGTTACATTTGTTATTTTGGATAATGCCTTTAAAAGCCGACCACATCATTTCCAGATACACTAGGCTCGGCTCGGATTTTACAGACATATCTTAGGGTCCGGCTAGTCTCTTCAGATATCATGGTAGCCAAGCCAAGCCGAGCAGGGAGCCGAAACTGTCACCTCTGCTTGCTATAACATTACGTAGCATAAGTGTAATGCTCGTATAAATGCTAGTATGCTGCTTCAGTGCCAGATATCAAATATAAAATAACATTAAAAATATATATGTTGTTATTCGTTAGCTTCATGATCCGTATGAACTGTCGTCAAATATTTTGTAACATTTAGAACCAGAATAACTTATGTTAAAGTATATTGATGTGGACTTTATATCAAAGACGTAACTCTCTTAAGGATTCTCCAGTTTACAAGAATGACATTAATTACTAAGTTAAGACCAGAGCTACGAATAAACTTGCCTGCTTTCGAAGCGAGGCAAAACGATGCTTTTAAGACGGACTCCTGCGAAACGGAAGTGACACTTATTCTCAAGATAATGCAACGACGCTAAATCTTTATAGACAGTTTTATGAAAAAAATTTAAAAAAGTTATAGGTCAGATCACATGTTGTTATAAGTGTGTAGTTTTTGACTCATTGTTCTTTATTCCATATCTAAATTAAAATATGTTTTATAGCTTCCAAAAATATGTCGTTATAAAAGCTATCTTAATGTAAACCAAATATGATATCCAGCGACAAGACACATAGTTCGGTACTCACTCACGCGCAAATTGCGATTCAATTAGTTTAATAAATTTTTTTCGACTACTTCCTGCATTGGGCGAGATCGCCACACAATACTGATTGAAATTACAGACAGACAGGTAACGAATAAAACAAAAGTGTATCATATATAAGGTTCAAACAATGCAATTATAATATCGAATAGGCTTGGATCCATTGAATTCAATTACAAAATCATTAGCTTTGTCTGAAAAAACTTATAATATACAAGGGCATCCGCGATGAATGTAAAGCAACATAATATATCATAATATTACATATATAAATATTATAATAATATGAATATATTACAGATAGTATATATATTATATGAATCATATAATATATACGGTTATATAACTATATATTAGATATATTATACATATAAACAAACGATTTATAAAACATATATATAATATAGTTATACGTAGTTATAAATGATTTCACATATATAATAGCATATAAAACTTTGTGATCCTGCGATTCTGCATAAATACAAACGCTCAAAAATTCAAGCGTAACTCTAGTGTTTGATTTAGTGCTTGTTTCATATGTTTATGTACTGCTTTATATTTGATTAACTGCGCGCTTATATGAGCGTAACACAGCAATAAATAACATAGTCAGTCACAATCGGATCAAATTTAGAATGATTTTGTTTGCTTACTGACAAGCTAAGCAATAAAAGCAATGAGCTGAAGACTGTCTGTCGCATTCCTCAGTTTGCTTATAGAAACAACCAGCAAACGTTGTAAGCAATAATGCATTTTTGTTGATATACAAAAATTACTTAAGCAAATAATCGTGTTCAACTTAGTTAACTATGCACACACAGTGTTGTTATAAATGGTGGCTCGACAAAAAAATGACGCAACTAAAACTTACAAAACCGAACTCATCCCGAGCGAAGCTAAATACATCTATTTGAATAATTGTATATTATAATTATGCAACAAAATCGTATTAATTAATTAATTAATTAATTAATTTCTAACGAGCCTCTCAAACCTTGAACGTCTACCTAGCATCATATGGAACTGTGTACAATACATACAAATACAGACAACATACAAACTCTACAAACCTTAAATATTATTTGCAAGCTTCAATTTTTATGATTGTGACTACATAAAACTATATATATATCTAAATATTGACAAAGATCCTAAAAAAAAGTGCTTCCAAACACATCGAGACTTTATAATTGATGGGTTTCTATTATATCATATGAAGGACTGTGCTTCTGCAATCTATCAATGCACACATTTTATATATGTGTATCGCTCAGAACATCGAAAATCAATATAAGCAACTATATATAGAACAAACACACACTGGAGTTCCATAAATAGTTTCGGCGGTTTGTAGTTTCATATACAACATACTATTAATTCTCTGAAAGTTTATTATAATAATTATAACTTCGTACAAAATGAACTATTTATAAATATTTTTTCAGAAACAAGTATTAAAAGTCGGAATTTTTTTAAACTGAAAACTTAGTGATTGCAGGTACAAATCAATATGTATATGTTTACAGCAGGAGTAACAGTTGGAGATTCAAACAATATATCAGCTACACATATCCAAAATTAATCAAGATTGGGTTCACCCAAGAGGTAATAGCAAATATCGATTATTTCTGTGCTCCGCGTCAGGCGGTGTTTGTAATTTATAGCAGCTGCGCCATATGGATGTGGACAAAATATTTCTAAATATACTAAGGTTTCTAATATCTGCTGAGTGCGATCAATACTGTATACTAAAACTCTCGCACCAAGAAAAACGTTTAAAATTAATTTTATTACTAAATGATATTATTCACTCGTAAGATAGAATAATTCTGTTTCTTGACTACAAGGGTTATATACCAATAAATATTATAGCTTAGCAACCAAGGGCCGACGTCTCTAATTCAGCATCACTTTTTGCGTTCAACCATCGGCACACATGTAATTGCAAAGGAACAACGACAACCTATTTTGGAATATGGATTCGAAATTTGGTCTCCGTATTTAATGCGAGACATTCAAATTTATGAGCATGTTCAACCTATTTTGGAATATGGATTCGAAATTTGGTCTCGGGATTTAGTGCGAGACATTCAAATTTGTGAGCGTGTTCAACGTATTTTCACACGGAGGCTACCTGGTTTTGGACACCTTTGTTATGATGACAGATGTAAGAAACTTCAGTTGTCTTCGTTGTATCTTCGCCGGATATATAAATACCTGATTATGGTTAAAAATTAATTCACAATTTAATAGACATTCCTTTTACATCGTTTTGCACATATCAAAATGCCAGGAGTACTAGAGGTCGCCTGTATAATCACTATGTTGAAAATTCGAGACTTGATTGCATAAAATATTTTTTCAGCAATCGTGTAATTCCGACATGGAATAACCTCAGTAATGACATTGTAAGTGCATCTTCACTTCCGATTTTTTAAAAAACACATCAGTTCAGTTATTTTCTCTGATTTTTGTGGGCATTGAATTGTAGAGATGGCCCAATTGAATCGGTCAATTGGCCCATCTCTTGCCCACCATACCAAATATATAATTTTTCTTTGTATACTTGGTTAATATGTTATTTCTTCATTTTTATTATAATTTGGCTGGTATATAAATAAATAAACAAGCAAACAAACGTCAACTTTTAGACCAGAACCAAGTAGAATTTTGCTGTTGTGGTATATAAGTTGGTTATTTTCTTATGATATGTACTTGTTACCGCGTTGTAATAAAAAATTTCTCTGTATAGGTGATCTGAATTAGCACATGCAGGCCTAATACGTAGCCAATAAGCATTTAGCAACTGAATTAGACATCAAAAACATGCCGGTATTGGTATTGCTGCAATAACTCGCGACAGTTTGTAGGTATTTGGGTTAAATTTTGATACCGCGTGCACCGTCAGGCTTTTACGCTGCTTACTATATATTATCGATATTTTGCACAATCGTCGAAACAATAACATAGATGGTAACGTCGAAAGTAAAATTATGGTAAATTTCGCCGTTATCATTTAAGCCTGGGTATAAGTTGGTTCTATTTCTTTTAAGTTTAAATGTGTGTGTTTTGCCTCTGTAAAGAAGCAAGAGAAGAGTCTGCCAACTCACTTTTGGACAAAAAGAGGCCGCGCTAAAGCGGCCTGTACAATTTTCTGCTAGCGCCCCTATACTTTTGAGTGGCGTACTGCGCCCCTGATCAGAAGTATTACTGTTAATTCATTCCAACCTCATATTTGGATATCAAAGGAGAAGTGAATGCATTTTTCAAGCCGGAATAGAAGTAAATGCTGCCTTTATCGTTTTGAGTGCGTAAATTTGTTTTAAGCTGCAACTATGAATGATTTATATTCATTACCGAATTTCTTAACTATCGGTTGCGCTGGATGTAGGCAATAATCATTGTTTGTGGAGGGCCTAGCGGATATTTCAAAATACTGGTGGTGGCACCAATGGGCTCAGCGTATTATCAAGGAAGGCAAACTGGTTGCTATTAAAATTATTTTATGCAATAACCACCACCAAAAGCCTCAAGAACTGTGCTTGTCAAATATAATAGTGTACATAGAGTATATATATTTAAAAAGTTAGTGTCGATATTGAGCAACTAAACTCAGTGCACGTAATATTTTGGGTCGAAATATTTGTATGTAATCCTGAAGCCAATATGTAAAGATTCCAAATATATTGTGGCAGAATAATTGCTTAGATTTCAATATATCTTGAATAACTGAGTTTGCGGCTTCATAGATTTTGATGTATCCATTAAAATTAGCAAGTAAACTTCAGTATACGCTCAATTTTTAATCTTATACAATCCTTAATTCAATTATACAGAAATATTTTTACACTATCTCTGCACAACGCAAATTGTGCAAACCGTAAAACGAAGAAAAAATGGTCGGTTAAAATAAAGAATAATACGAACCTGATTGTGGAATTTCAACGTCTGTCGGCGAAGTGGCTATAAATTGATGCAAAAACCACGGTTCAATTGTGGAATGGTACTCCGCACGGCAACATGGAAATATCGCTTGCTGCTGGTGCTGTAGCTGATGAATGCTGTCGCTGCTCGTGGTCGACCTGACAAGTTCTCCGTTCCGATTAGTGGCTTGATATAGCTGATTTTGTGGCGCCGCTTCAACATTAGTGTTGTTCTGAATACCGCTATCACCGCTGTTGCTATTATTGTTGTTATTGCTATTGCTAATCGTCATATTTTGCGCAGTTGTTACTATTCCACTATCATGGTCGCTTGTATTCAACGACGACGATATTGTCTCTTCACCCATACGATATGATTTTCAATGAGTTTATTTCTTTAGTTGTTCATCAATAATTGTCAATAAATACCCAAATTGAAGAAATTATACAGTTTCGAAGGGTTTCTGCAGTAATTTGCGAAATTGTTACACTGTATTAGCAAAATTTAACTAAAAACAAAAAATATTAACCGTTGGGTTTAGACTAGGTAATACCAAACATTAAATCGGCAAAAAGTTGCTATAATCCCTGTAGTTACCGAACTCACACATGGAAACATCCAAATGTTTTTTCCAAGTCGTTGGCACTAGTGGCCGTAACGTAGGAATCGTTAACGTATTACGGCACATATAACCCTAAGGAAGACTCAAATTAAAACGTGATAAAGTATAAACCAATAGTTGAAATGTTTTGCGCTAAAGATAAATCATCCTGTTGCTAGGTTAGCGCTTGAAATCAAAGTTTTGTTACATCACCGGCCATGGCTCAGGAATGGACGGGCTGATATCTGTAGATTTTTACCATTAATTGCAGTTAACCAGCGGCACATATTAGTAAAAGCATTTCGCTGTATGTATCCCATTTTACGGGCAGGGACTAAATAAAGCCCACGTTTACGTCAAAACCTCGTCGAATTTTGTTGTTTGGATTTATTATATGGTGTCCGCTAAAGTCACGTGATATTTTCACGGTACATGTGAAGTGCTGCTGCAATAATAGACCTGTCAGTTAGTCCATAACCTCTTCAACAATTGAATAAGAGAGCAAGAACCACCAATTTTGTGTCAAAATCACGTCGGTATTGCTGTTATTACTACAGTGTCAGGATTAGGAAGTATTTGGTATTAATTTCGAGAGTGAGTGTATCTATAAGCTGCATATTTTTCTAACTTCGACAAACTACGGCCACAGATTGCCAAAGGAAAGATTCGTGCATTTGCGTTGTTATAATTTAGGACTTTGGCCTAAATATTATATTATAATTTAGTTCAAATCAGGTGATGTTTTTATCATACGTGTGTCGATTTTGCGAGAAGCGGATAATGTATAATTCACCCCAATATTCATATATTGCAACGAAGTGAAGGGTAACAATATTTCCCATACCAGAACTGACAAAATGTTGCTGCTCTCGTATGTACCAATGGAAAGAATATTCCGACATGCTTAAGGTTGAGCTATGAATGATTGGAGTCTAGCGATTGAGTATATTAGTTATCCGCTTCGTATGACCTAAGCATTATTCATAATTTCAAAGCAAATGCGTTGTGAAACCCAAAGGTCTCAAAGCAACATCTGATACATATCGAAATGTGTCATACAGTGAATAAAAATGATACGATAGAAAATACATTCCGCATTTAATGCGACTCTTACCACAACCGCAAAAGCGTATCTTCGATAAGTTCTGAAGCATCTGTCAATAAGCTGGATGCTGAGGTGAACTGTTGGGTTAATAACAATACTTCGATTTAGTTATATTGCTGTAATGTTTTTATGAATACACCACTTTAATTTTATACGTATAAGATACAGGAGCACGTAAAAATGAAAACGGAATGTAGTAATTTATCGTTTGCGTATAATATACAAACAAACATATATATATATGTATAATAATAATAAAAGTTTTATGATATAAATATGACCTACGGCCAGCTCCGATGTAGGTTCTTAACCGTTATCAAGTCCGTGTTTGCCCGAAAATGGTCAGATTTTGGTAAATTTGGTATTTTTGTGATCCTCGAAACATCCCTAACCATTTCAACCAAAAATCGAATTTTTAAAATGTTAGATTTTTTCAATTTTTCCGGGCCCAAAGGGTCCCCCCTCGTGAAACCAAAAAAAATTTTCTTAAATTTTGGATTTTTACTCGGCTTGACGAGCAGAGTCGAATTTGTGTTAAGCAGAAGCTCTCGTCAATTTCGACCGTCGAGCTCGGACCAGGTAGTGGTGACAGGGATTTGGAGCCACTTCCAAGGACCTTGAAGGTAGTTGCTCTAATCGACGCAGGTGGTGTGGCTTATTTCTAACTCCTTCTCACAAAATGAAATTGAGCTCCATTCGTTTACCCGCACTAAATAAAGAAGCAGACTTGCTGGAGCGGGAGCTTGGAAGACAATTTTTGACTCTGTATGTGATCAGCAGCCATTTCAAGCATAAGAAATGGCATATCGAAACCTGGCGATCACCCAGCAGGAAATATTTCCAGTTGGATCGCATACTTATGAACAAAAGGTAGATGGCATCGGCAATGGACTGTCGCACATGCTGGGGTAACCCGTTGCCAAACGACCACGGTAAGCTTATGCCAGGAATAAAATGCAAACAGATCTCAGCAGCATCGCGAGGATTTACATAACTGCGAAATCATTCGATAGTGGACCTCCATAACATGTCACTGACCAACCCATGCTCTTTCCTCTAAGACGAAGATATGTCTATAGACGAGCTATGGACCGGTTTTAAACGCACCGTCGACAAAGCGTTGAGTAATCTCTACCAACCATCCAGCGCGACAAGCGAATTGACTTGGTTCAAGATTCCACCATATGGTTACTGCCAAAAGCCTGCATCTTGTTTTCGGAGAAGCAAGATCTGCCTTGCGATCTATTCTGAAGCGTTAGCTCTAGGTAGGGCTATCACAGGATAAAGGAATCTTTCCGACATAGTATGACCGCAGAAATCAACAGACCTGTAGCTGCAAATGACCGCAGCAACTTCTTACACCTGACTCGGAAGTTGTTGTAACCT
The DNA here is from genome assembly GCA_030248225.1 of Trileptium ribeirensis. Taxonomy (NCBI): domain Eukaryota; kingdom Metazoa; phylum Nematoda; class Enoplea; order Enoplida; family Thoracostomopsidae; genus Trileptium; species Trileptium ribeirensis. The sequence continues at coordinate 71,684 of JASANE010026898.1, forward strand.
CTATGTTGAACTCGCGGTATAATCTGCGTAACCGATGGTTCCCCGCTATCAACACAGGAGTCTTAACTAGAAAGCTGGCTCGATCATTTCAACAGCTTACTGAATCGTGAAGAACCATAAGAACCTTTGTTAGAGTCCCAGATGCAATACAAAGGATTCTACAGCACGATTCTACGAAGTTCTACACGAAATTGACAAGGTGATAGCTGCCGTCAAAAGCCTCCGCAATGAAGCGGACGTGCGGTAGCAAAAGACAGAATTTCGGCTGAACTATACAAGTTGATAAATAAACGTATGATTGGCTCTCGCCACCGGCACATCTGCAAGATCTGGTCCAGCGAGACAGTACCACTCTCCTGGCGAACGGGGATTTTAATTCCGTTCCACCAAAATGGGGGTAAATCTATATGTGCGAAATACAGGAGTATCTCACTACTTGAATTGTCTTCAAAAATTTAGAAGCAATATATAACTGCTAATCGCTTCAAAAAATTCCGTGAAGAAACGGTACGGCAGGAACAATATGGGTTTCGTGTGACGATGGGACAGTGGAACAAATACTGAGCATGCGGCTCCTACTATAACACCGCCGCGAGTTCCGAAGGCCCACTGCGGTAGTCTTTATCGATTTCAGTCGAGCTAGTTTCTGTTCACCGTCTGTCTATATATGAGGTCAAGGAAGCTGACAGTCTTACCACTAAAATCATATCATTGATCAGATTCATGTTCGATCCAATTTGCTGTACTGTCCGTCTTCAGAATTGAACAACATAACCATTTGAAGTGACAACAGGCGTAGGGCAGGGCTAAATTATGCCTCCCATTCTGCTCAACTACGCCATGGATTGGGTGATACAGAATTTTATACATCCCGAAGATTGGGTAACGTTTAATAGCGCCTCGACGCGCTTCACCGACGCCTGCTGTGCGCATGCTGTGGCTGGAATAGTTGAAAGCTCAGCACAAATTGAAGGTCTCCCGCATCGCATCTGCTCGACAAGCAAGCGCACTAGATTACCCATAAAGTTATCGAACACCAATGTTGTAACATATCGCATCTGGGAACGCGTAAACGTCACACTGCAATCTACCATCACAGACGTAATTCTGCTATCTCGGCAGTCATTTCGGTGGAACCGGCTCCGCAGACAATAAGATGCCTCACCGAATAGCTAAATCACATGCAGCTTTTTACAGACTACAGCGCATCTGGGCAACAAACAAAATCTTAATAGATACGAAGATGATATTATACAACACTGCAGTACGTCCCGTTCTTCTGTATGGTAGTGAAATATGGTCTGAAAAAACACGAAGTCTATCAACTGGAGGTGTTTGAGAAGTTTTGCCGCAGGCGGACCTCGGGAGTCTCAATACGGACCACATCACCAACTATGAGATCAGAAAACGTTGTAATTATACTGAGTCTCTTAAGGAAGTCCTCAAACGCAACCGCCTCTGGCTAGCAGGAGACGTACTGCGGAAGAAAAACCACCGATGGTCTAGGCGTCTTCTACCGGCTGATGCCCCCAATGGGGTCAGAGAAGAGCGAGAGGATCCAAAGAGCGAGAGGCCCAGCATTCACGACGTGGAAGCGGCAGATCACGAAAGGTACTGGTCAATATTTCCCTCAGACCTCTTACCGCACTTGGCACAATGATTCTTGGAAAATCCTGTCAGATGCCGCAAAGAATAGAGAAGCGTGGCAAATGATGGCTGACGTGGAAACACCCTGCAACGGCCCGGTCGAGTAAATATTAGGAATAATATATATATATTAAAGTATATTATATATATATTATAGATAATTATATATATATCTATATATATTGCAACCTATATATACATACATATATGTCATGACAGCTGTTCGGAAGGATTTGAGCTTCGTTTGCAGCATATCTCTGCGCGACCACAGGCGGCGTTTATTAACACAGGCGAATGCGTTAGATGCCGTATCAACTCTATTGATGATTTCCGAAGACGTTCCACCTGTACCGTTGACCACTGAACCGAGGTATGGGAACTTAACCACCACTTCAACCTGATCTCCATCTACCTGCAGCGAAATGTAGATGGTTCAAAAAACGACAGTCGCCGGCTCGACGCCTTCGAGATGATGTGCTAGCGTAGTAACCTAGGCGTTTCCTTCGATATCATATTCAAAACGGGGATATTCGACGCACTGTCACAGAATGCACACACTGCGATACAGTAAAGCGGTAGCGTCTTAGCTGGCTTGGTCATGTGCTGCCCATGAAACCTGGCCGGTTTCCTAAAACGGCATTTCCTGTTTCGCCACATGCCGATTAGAAACGACCACGATGGAGAGTATTCGAGACGTGGGGACGAGTTGTCAAGCGCGAAATATGGAGGCCGCTTTCGGTGACATTTCATGATTAGACGATGGTCACGTGGCGCGCTTCCTGTGATATGACCGTGACTACTGATCGTGGCGAATGAACAAATTGAGTTCAAAGGGTGGTGGCGCCACGAATCGGTTCAGTAAGACACCAGTAAGATATATTACAGCTCATGATGCAGGAACTTGCTGGATGCTTTCTCAAAACAATAAATGCTCGAAAGAATGCTACAACTCAACTCTACTTTCATAAGACATCAGAAATTATTTATACTCAATAAAAATTTTAACTAAACCGAATTAAAAACTTTGATATAATTATTATTATCTAAAGTTACTTAGATTTGGCTCTAAAATTTGTGGCTGCGAAGCTAATTAGTGTTTTTCGAAGCGATGTTCCTGTCATCAGTAAGCCAACAGAGGCGCCGCGCTCTGTTTAAATATGAGCTAAAGTGGCTAAATCGGATCAGTTTCACACAAGTTACAAACAATATCAGTAAAATTAGACTGATTTTTCCATGAACCTTGATTTTGCTCATCTCCTGCTCCAAGAATGCGAATATGTATGTTAATCATTAAAGTTGGAGACACGTTGCCTTAAAAACATCTTGTAAAAAATTAACTAGATTCCTGGATCTTTTGTTCTATTGTTGTAGTTGTAATTTAACGAACAAATTTATATTTTATGTAAATCGTCCAAACACCATCTAAACAATTTACTTTAACTTTAATTAAAGCGCCGAAATTTTTATTTCTAATTTGAAAAATTTATGGTGTATTTTATTTAGTTTCTAAATTGCAACCTATAACATCATTCAGTATTGCGGGTATACTCATTTTGTGCGTAGGAAATTGCAAAGTTGAAAATTACTTTTCCGAATTAACGCCTGATGTTACCTAGCGAAAACCCAATGGTCGTAAACTAAATTACTAGCATGTCCAAGGGACTAAGCTTTTCATCGTTTAAAAAAGGAGTCATACATTTGTGGACAAACATGGAATATCAATTTGCCAAAACCTTGTCACAGATCTCCGCAACGAACATGCACGACGAGGCGAGGCTGTCTCTTCACTAAATACATCGACAGTGCTGGTAACTACCGACCAATTTAACAAATATCTGACATGTTTTGGTATTATTATCTGGCGTGAGTAAAATATTTCGCGACCCATTTACTATAGATCTTACAAATACATTAATCGTGTGAAATTTTCCATGGAAGACACACAACAACCATACGCTTCTACAGTTGACCGAAGAAAAATCCCATAATTAAGAAAAACCTATAGAGAAGGAAGTTATGCGTCATGAGTACTGTCTGTAGCCAGAATTAGTCATTTTGTAGTGCTAAAATTAATACCATGGCAGTAGCTTATACCTAATTCAGAAAGTATATAGGTAGCTGTGTGAGTTGCATTTTCTGGAATCTTTTGTTTTACCATTGAAATCAAAGCAAATGTTTATCCAACAATTTATGTCACTAAGTATAAAACGCGTTTCCACTGCCATAAATTACTGATACACTATAATAATAGCCAAATTAATATAAAACTTCATGTAGAAAATGTAAAACCATACAGTATGTATAATAACCCGGACATTGTTTTAACAACACTTAGCATAATAACTTATCAATCTCAACCTGGAAACTTAAGTCCTCATGGTCAACAACTTAACTAAAAACAAACATGAAGCAATGTATTCATTTATTATTATTATTATATGTATATAATGTACATTCAGCTACAATTTCATTAGTTTCTGGTCATCAATTTATCGTTTTTATTGCCTTACAAACTGGACAAAATAAAGATACTATTTCGGATTAATCATCAGGACTGAAATTTTTAAACAATATCGAAAGCAAATGATACCATGTAGTTAACCATTACAAATATATACGACTGTATTTTGATCTACAATACCATAGTGTTTATTATGACTTGCCTCGTTTAATGCTAATGTATTACTTCTTCTGACTAACACTTTATAAGTGTCCATTCGGAAGAATAGAGAGCTAGCACTATAACGATCGTACCCCTTAAGCCACATTTACCTCCTCAAGCTTCGTATCGCCCCATGCCGCGCGCTAAAGTCGCGCAGATTATTTAGTGAAAATTGGAGGAAAACTGGGCACTAAATAACAGCACTTGGAGAACATATCGAAAACGAAACATATGTATAGAAATCCTTTCCCGCTAAGACCCATAGTGTGAAGCTTCGATTTGTCTGTAGTAAGTAAACAGACTTTATACTAGTCAAAATTGCTGTGCACTACTGAAAACGAATACTTGAGAACACCATGGTTAAAAATGTTTCAGTATTTTAGTTCTAGATAAACACCTGTGTTCAATACTAGAGCTGCAGTTCTTCACACAACACCGTTACTTAGCCCAAATTTGACTAAATTCTCTGTATATCTGGAGAGTCAGTAGATTTTTAGTCGTGATGTAGCAATATAACAATTGAAGAAATACATTACAGTAAAAATCTATCACAAGAAAACACCTGATAACTACAAAATACATAAAACAGCGTTTTTTAATAAAACTAACATAAATACAATGTTCATAAAAAAATTAACAAACGTTACTACATCATAATTTTGACAAAATTTCTGGGTGTACCATGATCAAGACACCGAAAATAAGACATTAAACAGCATAGTATTCTTATCACCTGGAGCGATGCCATTATAAAGCAAGTATTTGTTTTTGTGACTAGAATCGACCGATCACGAGTAATTGCACTTATGAACCCACACGAAGTGCGACAAACTAAAACTAGTAAATGAACCAGTGTAAAAAAATTCTGGAGGTATCTTCTACGATAATTTACCCTATTCTTGACGCGTTTCTGCACTGAAAGATTTATTCTTGTTGCTTGTGTAATTGACCCGAACCTAATTTTCGATTGTTTTCGTCAATATCACACTGATATCAACAGTAGGACACATTATACGTTAGTGTGCATTAACTAATCCATGTCCCAGTTCTATCATGAATAAAATAACACGCGTGTTACATGGTGTGATTATATCTTCCAAATAAAAGATATATACTACAAGCATTCTATCAACAAGCACATACTAGAAACTAGAAAACAAAGCTATTATGTATATATGTGATCTAAAGCAACAACCACTCGGCACCATCGTGGTAGACAAGACACGAGATTTAGAGCATTTGTCATGAGAGTATTGATAAAGCAGCAGCATATAAACATTATAGTAGTTGGTATCTACCTCAGCTTTGTACAGCGCTTGAAACCATAGCATGAAGGCCGCGTATGGAGTGCAGCAAAATATGCAAGGCATATATTGAGTTCTCTGCAGAAAAAGAATTTTCCCTGTACCACTACGACATTAAGCTTTACTATTTGAGTACATGATCTATATACATCTTTTCACAAAAAGCAAATATACCACAGCAATACCCAGAAGTAATCATAGCATATTGCGCAGAGTTGTTATTTCAACTTGCAGTAAATTTACTCATTTTATTGTGCTAACATCTAGTGCCACGCAACCGGTGAGATAACGTTTCAAGTAACAGTTACTAGTTTACCGGCTTAGTGCTTTTTAAGTATAGTAATTTGGGGTATCATCTGCGCTCCTTTTAATCATATCTTCTAATTTTATATAGCTCGATAACACTTGTGATCTGTCATAAACTCGACTTTGTCATAAATTCACAGTTTATCATTTTGTATCAGTAGAATCACCATGATAGCAAGGTCTAAAATCATCTTTTCATATCATAAGCTGTGTTAGTCGTAAATAATGTTGCTATTGGCTAATACATTAGAGCCACGTTAGCGTGGATAGCAGCACGCACACTGTACTAACTTGGTAGGACAAAATTATAAACAACCGCTAGCATTATATAAGCTCATCAAAAATGGAACGGGCCGGCAAAAACGTGAAAAAGACCGGTCGTTTACATTCAGTTTGCAGATAATTCTTTCACGTTTGTTAATAAAAAAAGTGGGAGAGGCCACCCCTGCCAACCCTTCTTGCAACGGCCCTGCAACTAGCAAAAACATGCGGATATAGGCCGCAAAACAGTTGCATTGCTGGAATGACCAGTTGTTTCAGATGTGATAACCGTATTCATTGCGTCTTTATAGTGGTATTAATACCTTAAAATGGCTATGAAAGCTTAATTTACTCACAAGTCACGCAAGAGCAGGAGAATAATTAATAGTTGCCAATATACAGGATAAGCTCAACGGTTACAACCTACGCTACACAAGTAATGAAGTATACGAACATATATTTTATTTTTTGTCAAACTCCTCAATAAATAAGTAATATTGTGTGTAGTGATGGGAACCGGCGAGAATTTCGTCGACCTGCGGTCCAGGAAGCCACTTTTCAAGCCGATGCTCGACAACAACACAAACATCTTCAAACAGTAATTTTCTACAACATTTCTCTGACATTTCTTCATTTGTTAAATTTTCGGTACAAATTACGCATGAGAACAGGTATTGCATATGTTGTTGTAGAATTGGATCCGGCCATGAATTGCCAGACATTGGTTGAGTCATCGTATTCCGCCCATAACTCCGCGTAGTTTTGGTAAGGTTCTTCGACAGGCTGTACAAGGATTATGCTGTATTATTATTGCATTACAATACACTATAAACATAAAATAGTTCGGGCTTAGCGGCGGCTAGTGTACTGTAATCACACAACGCGGCCGGCTGGTGGCTATATATTGATTTACGGACGGTATGCGGCTTTTGCGGAGCCTATGCGGGGGTTTGGCCCTTATGGGGAGCTGTAATCCCATACCCCTTTATGAATGGACCTATGGTATAAGTCCTATGTTATATAAATTCTATACGTTTAGCCATTTTTTATAGTTAACCTAATACGGTTTGTAGTATATAATAAATCCGATGAAAATGTTAGTGAATCATTAACTTATAATAATATGAAACTGCATTATTTATTATATAGACAATGATTAGTGAACCAAATGGTTCGTCGCTAGCAGACGTGTCAACGGATTGTGTACCTTTGCCACTCGTTCATTGCAGCAACGTCATCAAGGAATGTAATGCTGACGCCAGCGACATAAATACCCGTCCAGATATGAGGATAAGACGAGGTATACTTTGCTATCAACTGACCAATTCCATTCCGGCGTTATACGCGATGACATTATCGATTCATGTACTTGTAAACAAATATATTTTAACTGATCTCAATTTTACATTTCCGACCGTCTACCAGGGTTGGCAAAATGCGGTAAAATTTGTGGTCCTTGGCGTTGTCGCCTATTGTCGTGCTATCGATCCGCAGTCGAGCGCCGGAATTGCCGGAATATGGTGGTGTCTTCGTTTTTGGCAGTCGTGGGCGATAATACCGTTTTATTCGATAACGGCATATACAGGCAGCGTAGCACTTTCACTTACAACGATTCCAACTTTTCTAGCGTTTTCTTCCATTCCGATTGTGGTTCGGCTATGTTCCGTCCCGTGGCTGACTGAGTTAGATTTAAAAAATTACACTGCTAATCGTGCACAAAAGCTATTGCCAAAATCTGAAACTATGTTGTTAATTTTTCTTCTATGCATCTCGGCCGGACTCGTTGCGTTAAGTGAAAGCGAAAACGCAAGGACTTACATCGGTAGCGTAACAAGCGGTAGCAACATGGGATGGATTGCCATCTATTGCAGCTCTGCTATCGTACACGACGTCGTAGATGAGCTAGCGTTTGGTAATGAATCATTGTCAACGGATGGCAACGTCGTAACTATACCTACGTTAAGTCGTCTTAGCCGGGTATATGTTTGTTCGCTGGGTAGCGCAGTTCTATTTATGCCGGCAACGTATTTGCTTGGTGAAGCAATCGAAGCGTATCGTTCATTTCCGTTTTTCCGTGTCATAAGTTTCAATATTGGATGCGTGATCGCTGGCATAAGTGGCGCTGCATTAGCTATATTTGAGTGCTATATTCTGTTGCCTCGCCCTAATTCAGAGAATATGACAGTTGCAAGTTCGCCTAATTTGTCCAAAAATTTGAAGCAATACTTTTCAGACCTGAAGGTGTCGGCAATTAACGTATTTGCAAAACTCCTCACAGTTTTGTTGTCTATTCCTATTTTTCGTCGAATTTCACAGCCGATGCATGTCCTATGGTGCATTCTAACAATAGTGCTACCGTATTTAGCGCTGTATTGTCAGAAACTTGCAGCCTAATTTAAAGCTTTTATTCTTTTTAGCATATAATATTTATAAACCTACACAGCCATTCATCATTGTACCAATCGGCAGGCTTTTCACATTTGCCCAATTGTGTATTAAATTACTACAGTTTACACTTATCAGTCGCTGGAAGAGTGTACCGATACTTCGAATGTTGAATTCCGTTCACAAAATGGTATCCGGGTAAAATTGTGGGATGTATATCGGATATCTGAATATGGACAAATATATCCGGAAATTTAAAACTTTTTAAACTTGTATATAGTGGGCTGCCATACACTGTTACAACTATATTTTATTATGTATTACAGATTTGAGATACAAAAAACTGTTTTTGACAAGATTCTTTTTTCATAAATTTCTAGGGTGTAAGCTTACACAAGTTGGAGGTTAAGGGTAGTTTAGTGAACTATATTTTTTGGGACACCATATTGATTTGCAGGTAACACTAATTTATTAAAAATAAAGCGGAAATTTGGGAAAAGCTGATAGTTTAGTTCAAGGGGGCTAGATACAACTTTTCGAACAACAAGTGAAAGTTGGTTGCATCTGAAGCTGGTTAGCTGAATTTTAAAATTATAAGAGAAATATGCATTGTTACAGGGTGCTATTTTAAAAATTCTTAAACTCTGAAGATACATGGTTGAAATTTTTTGCTCAAACGTACAATCAAAACTTTTCGTGGTAGATTTTCAAATCTTTCCTAAATCGCCAGATTTTTTAACTGAAAATACAGAAATCGTTAAAAATAACCAACGTTCCAAAAATGATGATGGGCCATGTTGAAATAGGTAGCATGACCACATAGTGACACTGCAGGTTTTTTTACTAATCCACTATTCTATGTTACAATCTGCAACACCAAAAGGCGAATTCAGAAAATTCAATAAAAACATGAAAAAAGTTAAAATCTGTTAGCATCTAAGGATTGTTAGTCCATAAAATGTGCAATTCCGATGAGTTTTGGCAAGTTTTTTGGTCAAACACATTGTTTTTAGTAAGATTTTAAAAATGACTAGCATTTCTTATAAATGACCATACCAGTATTCGATACCAACATAGCAATGTAAAATTCGAAAAATAAATTTTTACAGCAGTGCCGATTTTCTACAAATTACCTATTATCTATTAAGTCTATTTTTGCAGACTAAAAATTATAAATTTTGGAAAATGCTGTAAGTCAAGACCTCGCTGGATTCTGTCTTTACATTTTCATTTGTGCAAACAGTTTAGTATCAGTTGTAAAATTTCTACAATGACATCTTGCAGCATTCAGTTCGTGTGATACATCACTGCTCTTCACGCCGCCTTGGCGGATCCATTTATTGCTGCAAATTTATATTTTCTGTGCCAAAAGTATCAAAAACAAACACGGTGCTAGTATTAACCTTGCTTTTGAATCAAGTGAAATTATACCCACTAATGTTACTTCCTGGAACTTATTTTGTAAATAGACATTTTGTCTAAAAGATGTGTATTAGATTGGGACCGCAATGCAGGCACCCGGAACCGGAGCAACTGACCCCCTCCCCCAAAAATCACGCTCTGAGAGGGACAGGTCCTGCGTTCTGCCTCCCCTCGAACAGATTTTCGCAAATTTTTGTGAATTTGCTCAAATTTTTCCGCACGCTTTTGGGCAGGGGGACGAGGATTACATATGGGTCGCGAAGAGGCCCGACCCTTAAGAGGTAACCTCCTTACTTACTATGAGTACCTCTACCCAATTGTGTTTTTCTTCCCCCAGACGTGTTTTTATGTTAGCTTGCCCCCAGATATATTTTATCACATCCTAAGGCGTGATATATACAGTAGTTCGATTTTCAACGCGCAACTCGTACATCAAAAGTTCCAAAAGCACAATTTTCAAACAGTTTTCTGAAAAACCACGGAAAACCCATATTTATTTTTTAAATTATCTCGGCATTAGACTTTAGCGAGCTCCAAGTAGGTTTTGAAATGCCCAGAAAAGGGCTGTTAAGCTTTTCTTAAAAATGGCCAATTATTCTTAGATTTGACCAGCATGTCTTATAAATGACTAAAATTTTGACTAGTCCAATTTTTCAAAAAACCTATGTAACTCCATTCAGATCAAAAATTTTCGAATACATTATGTATAGAATTAGTAAATAGATATGTATTTCTGTATGTATATGTACACTTTGACTAATAGGTAATACCTTATTATAAATTTGTTTACGGTGAAAATGCAAGAAGAGAACGCAAATCTATACAGTATTGAAAATATTATTTTAGGTTTCCAATTTACCCGTAATCCGAGACTATCGCATGAAGTGCTTTCGCTTCATTGGCTTAAGGCGACTAATACTAAAATTGACCGCGTAAAATGACCAAATCCGGGTCCAACGCCAAGACCTGTTTTCAAGAGGTCATAGGAAACACGTATATCGTATATCGGTAAACCGTGTCGGCGTCGTCGAATCAATAATTTGTGGCTTCTGTACCAGTAAGCTTTTGCAAAAGGTCACCTGATGCAAAATATATATCAGACTTTCGGGAAGTCCTGATGGCGCAGATAATTATCTGGATATGAAATGACGTCCGGATTTCCTTGCCAATCATTAATGAATGCATTTATACACCCGAAGAATATGTACATTCGGCGACTAATTACAATATTGTAGTTTGTGTTTGGCTCTTCAGTATCGTCATTTATCGCCTTGACAAGATTTGTTACTGACCCACTTACCATATACATATTTGGCCGGATTAAATATTCCAGTCTACTTGGTTAATTATTTTATAAAAGTAACTGTCTTGTGATATCGTTTAAGGTTTAAAAGCTAAATATAGTATTTAATTAAAGAGCTCATGTTAAATCATACAGTGATTGTGGATGTTGGTTAACTTTTTTGGCATGACGAATTTTGCGTAACTTCTATAATTAACTTTCCAATCGTTACAAAAAAGTCTTTCACAAAGCATGCCAGAATATCACATTCCAATTATAGTGTAAACTTGATTTTATTTAGTTTTTCTACTCCTTCACAAAAGCGGCGTCTTTCGGCGGAATTACATTTGTGTGCCTTACCATCTCATATCGAAACATTTTATTTTGTTTTACACTTGTTTATGTATTTCTATATTTTTATTTCGAACTTTTCATAATTAATATTCATTGTACTGAATTTCAGAAGCAACCCGTTGCCAGAACAGAACAACTAAGCATGTGAGGCTGGTGCAACGTTATATCGGCGATAGGAAAACAGTTTAGGCTGATGGTAGATACTTTGCTTAGGCTTAAGGGTAATGGAACGTTTGCATGATACCAAGTACAAGCAAATTCATGCTCTTAATATGTGACAAAGTCATGGCAAGTATAGCCACCGCTTCATTGTTCATTGAGCAAACTGATTTAGATTGTCGTACAACTAAAATATCAACGCAAAGAGAAAATTCCCAACAATGTGTTACAATGAATTTGCGGACATCACAAAAGTGAGAAAAAGCCTAGTTTTCTGCACAAAACAATGTGAAAACGAATAATGAATATGTACTGGCTTTGCCATTTTCCGAAGAGGTCCTTAACCAGTTGATGGCAAATGGAAGTTGAACCACTTGGTTGGGAGCCTAGTACGGAATCACTGCGCTATTTAGGAGATGTTTGTCGGTTCGCTAAGACATTGCGAAACATACGCTGTATCAAGTGTGTCTATGCGGGAAAGGGTGCTAAGTTAATAACTTTTCAGTATACTTTGCTTTTACGTTATTTTTGTATTTTTTTTACGTGAGTTGGAATAAGACATTGAACGTATACATGCGTTAAAATATAAGCCACTCACTGTTGGGCTTCAGTGTATTGCTGTAGAGAAATTGCAATTTTTTTGTATCTCTTCCACAACTTTATAGTTTTATGGTTCTATTATCCTTTTATATTCAGTTCCCGGTCATGATCCTATTGACCTTGTGTAAAAAAACAATGTATACAAAGAAAGATTTTTGAAGATTATAAATTTAGAATTTACGGTAGTTGGGAATTTGCTGAACCTGGCGCTTGTTTAAACGTATACGTGTTTGTGCATATATCTATAATAATAAATTGCGATTATCTGCATTGGTGGAGCGAAACTGAAAGTAGGGACTTTTTCCTGTTGCACTTTAAAGAATATTATGGGAATAATAGTACTAGTGTTACAGAACAATAAAAATTCACATACGGACAGTAAAGAACCCGGGTTCGGGTATAATTTCTGGGTATTTTCATTTTGCTTTCCTCTGCCTGAAACTCAATAACGATTATATAGCGATACATTTTGTGCCACTCAACTCAGCCTCTCATTTCGGCCTACGTAACCCTGAGGGGAAAAATATTAGCGGGGGTGGCACCGACTTTGGCCTTGTGTATGTCTCCTCATATGAAGACATAGGCTACGGGTTTGTAATCGAGAACAGCGTGGCATGCATTACATTTTAGTCCGTCAGGGTTACCTTGGCCGGTACACCTATTGCCTACACTTTTTCTCCATGTGTACTTAGGTGCAATGCGAATTGTATACTTTATAAATTCGAATTCCTAAATCACGTAGACACGTTCACAAAACACCCTGACATCTTGTCACATATTATTGCGCTTTTTAAACTAGACGCTTCGCGGGGACCGTCGGGTCTGCAATGTACCTCCTGCGTTATATAACTAATCAGAAACGACAAAACGCACTGGAAATTTACCATCCAGCCGGAACGAAAAAGTGGTATCTATTTCTGCAAACCCTTACTATATTATTATGCAAAATCAAAGCGATCAACCCACTTTGCCAGTTGACAGCGGAACTCAGATTATAATGGTTTTTACGCATTGTCCCCTACTGCGACAGATGACATAGATCAAGGATATAATTAGTATCATGCTGCACTCGACAAGAACTATGAAACAGTCATTGAATATGCATTAGTCTGCTGTAGAGAGAAAATGCATGTTTTTCTAACTACAATTTCTGCGCTGTAAGTAATATAGAAGCGTGGTTAGTGGTAGATTTATGAAATAGCTAAATTTGAGTCATATTGAGTCCACGTATTACCATGTGACGCACGAAAAGACAAAGATTGCGCGGATTTTATCACAAAATAGCTGTCCTGAGCAGGTGCGTCGCAATACAGGGTTTGGGGGAAGGGGCTATCCCTCCATTTCTCTATGACAATCGTGAAAAATCACCTGATGGTGTTGAAATAAAATGAATTAATCGCACGGTTCCTCGTCTTTTTGTAAAGCTTACAACGCTTCTGGTTGTGGGACCGTTCCTCTCCTACAACAAACATTGTAAAAGCGACATTTCTGTGCCGCATTATCTTCTGTGAAAATTTCACCTAAATTGATCACCTATTCTCAAGTCACAAATTACCTCATCCAGAGTTTATTTTGGGGTGAAAAAGGCTGTTTCAACACTGCCTCCTTAACGTCTAGGTATAGATAAGCACGAATGCATGAATATGCTAATCTCTCAACGCATTTAATAGAAAAATAATTAGCAAAATCCTCTTGTGTTTCTGACTTTTTCAGTCGTTAAAATAAAATGTTCTTTTACATGCAAGTAAAAAGCTAGTTGTGTTATGTAATTAATAGAAACGTTTAGATTTAAAAAAAATTGGCAACAAAATTTTTGCATTTTGGTAAATATGTTCCCAACGAGCTGCAGCTAATGAACAATCTAGCTATAGCTCGATAGACACAACTAATTGTTTCCTAGGACCTAGGGTCTATAACACTCAACGGTAATAACGCTTAGATTGTTCAACACTTTTATGACTTAATTTTACTGATGGGTCGTGCCATATTTACAGTCAAATCAACAAAATAAAACTAATAAACAATAATCATTGAAGAGTAGAAGTTGCCATAAATAGTTGTGTTTTCGAAACGACAATATTTAAATTATATACAGTTAATACATCTGTGTTTTAACAAATACAAATTTTAGCAAATGAATAAAAACTAATTCGTATCTTTTATTTTCATCGCCAAAAAATTGGTTCTATATATCGCTAAAATTACACACTAACATTATTAACTTAGTTATCACGATAGCTTAGTATTAAAAAATTAACACGGTTCTTTGACTGACCTATACCAGCTTTAGTGATCGTTCTTGTCATTTTACATATATCGTCCCACAAATATTAGGAAATCGCTAACTTTTAATATTTAGAACATTTGACAAGCCGTGCTTGGCTTTCTACAAGAAGCGCTCAGCCTTTCCAAGCCGGTGACAGTTCATAAGCAGCCGAACCAAGCCTGTTTATATCGAGAGGTTTAAAATATGGCTTATTTGGTTATATGTACAGCATAAGAACTTAGAATTTTTTAAATTACATGCAGAAATGTAAAGTATGGAAATTGTTCGACACTCTAGTTTTTATAATGCAAAAAGTTTAAATTGTAAATAAACACTAACAGTAATAAACAGCCAACTAATGTCACATTGGAAACTACCAGGAAAGGCTTCTTGCTGTATCAAAAACCCCCAGACTTCTACCAATAATACATGACACTGTCTCTTAGCTAATAGTAATAACTTCAAATTGGAGCTCACATTGAATTTTTACGTTTTTTTTATCGAATTATTAATTATATCGCCTGCCTCATTTGCAAGTACACCACACTCGTATTATAGTATATACAACGGGCAGTATAAATTAAATAACGGAAGATTGCTTAGGTATGCATGAAGAAATTAGCAAAAAAATAACACACAATAAAATCCTTTATTATAGGTGTAAAAAGAAACATTTACAAATAGTCACGCACAAGAGCACACCGCGCACAGCCAAAAATAGTTTTTTTCTGATAACGGATACTTAAGATGCCTTCAATTACAGCGGTTGTGATAAAGGCGAAACTGTAGAACTATGCAACGTTATCCAACACACGTCAATCTACCTGGACGCTACTATCAAATTTATGCACGGCGAAACGACTTTGGCATCATAGCTGGCTGCACTATTCATAATGTTGTAGCTTGTATATTAGAGATTGCTCAATTTAAATAACCAGAGCCGCCGTTAGTACCCCCTACCCCACTTAGGGAGGGCCTCGCCCCTTGCAGGGGCCGCGCGCCTTACAGGGGCCTCATCTCATGGCCTCTGGGTGAAAAGTTGAAAAAGTTGGGAGCCGCAGCACAACCTCAAGCACCTTTCGCAAAATAAATGTACACGATATACAAAGGTAACCTCTGAGTTTAGAAGCCTAATCGTGAGTATGAGCATTTGGTGTGAAATAAACTAGTAGAGGCCTTGAGGCCCCTGGTTATATTCCGGTGTTAGCTACGTGATAAGTCTTGACGGTTAAAATAAATATTAGTATTAGTAATTTTGTTATAATTTTGGCATAATAATATTAAATTTTGATATATGAAATATGTGTTCGTGAAATGAGTCAACGGGTATTCGAAAGTGGTGTCTCAAAGCGCAAACGTACAAAGGAGCAGGCTATAAGGATGCTTTTAAAATATTGCAAAGACTGTTTATAAAATTATGACCATGCATACTATCTTAATTTAAGGAACAGCTCTCAAATTTAAGGGTACACGGTCTTTGCAAATTTTTAGAGTGTAATGTCTTAAGGTAAGTGTATTGGAAAACGATTACATTAGTTAAGAAATGTGATAGGGGCCTCGCAGCCTGCTGAGGGGGGGGGGGCTCGCAGCCTGCTGGGGGGGGGGGCTCGCAGCCTGCTGGGGGGGCTCGCAGCCTGCTGGGGGGGCATCGCAGCCTGCTGGGGGGGCATCGCAGCCTGCTGGGGGGGCATCGCAGCCTGCTGGGGCGGCATCGCAGCCTGCTGGGGGGGCATCGCAGCCTTCTGGGAGGGCCTCGCAGCCTGCTGGGGGGGGCTTGGACATCCTAGCGGCGGCCCTGTAAATAACTATATGTATTCGCACAAATAGGAGTATTTTGTATCATCGTGAAGATTTTTTTCCATTATATCAGCTATACCTAGTTCTTAAAAATTTTGTATACAATAGCAATGCATACGATCAATTATTGCAAGACATTATTTGTTACATTAAGCTATTGCTATTGCTTGGCGAATAAAGAATTCTATATCTAGTATATACTGCACACATACAAATAGTGTGTTAATGTAAGCTTACATGTTGCAATAAATCGCACAACACAAATATATGACTTTGCTGCGCATAATTTGCACGAATTATAGAATGTGCATACATAATTTGCTTGAATTAGAGAATATGTATACATAATTTGCAGGAATTAGAGAATGTGCATACAAATTTGCAGAAATTAGAGAATGTGCATACATAATTTGCAGGAATTAGAGAATGTGCATAATTATTAAGATATACTAAACATAGGAATTGTGAGATTTGTTACATAACTTATTTTCTGATAAAATTTCAGTTATTAAGGTTTGAATTGTATTAACATAATTATCACAGGTCTCGAAGGTCCGCCGACTTAGAGGGTATACATTGTCTGGGGCTAGACCCCACTGAGGACCTTCTTAATCTTGCCAATTTTACCCCAATATTTGCTAAAATCCGTCTGGACCAGGATGGTGTTCAGAGCTTTCAGGGGATAGTTATGGCTTGAAGAATGGTCCGACCCTAAGGAGTAAAGGTAACCCCTACGAGCCTCCAGCGACACTTTGATTACTATGTATTATATATTTATCGAATTTTTTTCGAAGTTTTATGCACCAACATACCAATATTAGTGCTGATAATTCAAAAACATATAATAAAAAATTTTGTCATAAATATGACTCCAATAGACATTTTCTGAATTGCCTCGATGTTCCTTCAAAATTACTTCTGTGTATTCAAAGTTGAAGATTTGCGGCTGGGAAGGAGGCTATCCAAGAAGACCCAATTAACCTTTCTACGGCTGAGAAAGGAGAGGTTCAATGGACAGCAAGCATAAATTTTCCATTTTAAATATGTACTACTTAGTGCAAATGGCTACAAGTTTTGTAAGAATTTATGTTGTGATGTTTTACAGTGAAAATTACATACACAAAGGGTTTACCGGTAGGAAACTGAGATGCTTGCAATGAACTACTTCTTAGCAATTAAAATGAGTTGTGTATCAAAAATTTAAAAATATTTCAGCATTCTTAAAAGACTGAACCGTGTTCCAGAAAACCGCAATTGCAGTGGCACCGCTATGGAAGAGGATTCGGTTCTCCATGTTTGATTCATGAAGATTTTCATGAGTCTTTTCAAGCAAAATTTTGGGCGGTATTTTTTAAACTTTGGCTCATAAATCAGAACAGCTGCTAGTATAAAGATTGCATTAACAGTAAAGCTACAGCTCTGGATCAGAGGATCCTGTGTGGCCTTAAGCCTCTGTAAAATGAAACTTAAAATATTGAGGGACCCCGAATTGCCAAAATGAAAGTTTCCAATTGGCGTTGGCTTTATGAGATTTTAGGTAGAAAATCATTGGAACAGTGCAAACATGAAGCTGGGTACACATCCACATTCTATTACGCATAAAGATTGTAAAAATCATCAAATTGGTTGTGACAAAAATACGGAAAAAAGATTTTTTTGCAAAAATTGAGCACCGTTTGAAGAAAGTAAGTTCACTGCCTTTCCAAATACATATAAACATACATACACATATATCAGTGAGTAACGAGAACTGAAATTAGCGTAAAATAAAAGGAAGTTTTAATGAGCTTCTTGTTTGTTGGGGTGAACCATCGGCAAATAGGGTTATGTATCTCGTTAAACACGTTGGCTTCCTTGTTTTAATGAGCGTTGGGTACATCGTAGACCTTGTTACGTGCTGTATGGCACTATATATAAATGTTAAATTTTGGCAACAAAATTTTGAAATTTTAGCAATTTTTCAATTTGTTGTGCCAAGAGTCTTTGATGATCGACTCTGCTAAAGAGTGTGACACTCTTTAGCTTTGCTATATAATTGACCGCGGTACGTTGCTGTCGTTTTCGCCCTTACACCTCCCACGTTTGTCCGACCCAACAAGTGGGTCTAAAATATGACTCACAGCTCCTATGTCTTTGGACATCACATCCAGACCCCATCAAGGTTTTTAAGCTACCGACTTATACCCCACCCAGGTGTTTGAACCACTAAGCTCAGACCATTCCCAGGTTTGCGACCCATTATGGCACACCTCTGCAATGTTTTTACCTACTTTTTCAGACCCGTCACATTTTTCCCAAAATGTACATAAGTATACAGCTATACATGTCAATTTATATAAAAATAAGTGTATAATATATATATATATATCAACTTATATAAGTCAATGAAATTATAAAAACTTATTGTTACATAAAAATTCTATAAAATCTAACTTCCAACATTGCAACCAACTTCCAATTTATTACGTTTTTTTCGAAAGAATTTCAATCATAATTTCAAGTAAATTCAGAATTTAAACTATCGTTCGGGGTAAATTTGATTCCAAAAGTGAGAATACGAAAATCGTACTTACAAAATTCGCTATTGCCAAGCGCGTTCGTACATACTAACTGCAGCGCGAACTGATGTAACTGGTGTACTATAAATAACTCCTTCGCTTGGTTCCGATGCACTAATGGTTGTCGATAAACTATAATAATCATCACAGTGGTGATCCAAAGCTTCGCCGACTCGAGAAGGGTTCTGACTGTTGTTACACTGGATGGATGCTGAGTTAGCATCACTGGACTTGGTCATACGAGGAGCGCTGTGAGGAGTAGATGTTTTACAGCAAGACATCACGGCATTGGTTGAAGTATTGTTGTTCATACAAATTTCAGAAGGTGTCTCACAGCTGAGTGTGGCGTCGCCTAGCGACAATTTTTCGCTTTTGATACTATTAGATACAGATCTGGTTGCGCTACATTGGTGATATCCGTATGAGTCGGATATAAACTCGCCAATACTTGAGAAATGTCGTTCGTTGTGACCAAGCATTTCATTATTAGAGCAAAGCGCTTGACTTGTACTGTAGCTACGGACCTTTCGACCAACTATTTTTACATCTGATCGTGTTACTGTTGTACATTCGTCGTCTATACTTCCACGGAATTTTCGAATTCTATCGGTAATCCGTTCCACACCGTACAGGTCTTGGGTAGTACGGAGTGCATTTTCTAAAGCAATAATATTGCGCGACTGTGCTACCAAGTGCTTCATGGGTGAAACGGATGAACTTTTAGCTAAAGCCTGGGCACGCGGACAAAGGCGGTTATAGTAAAAAATATTTTTATTTAATAAAGTAGGTTCCAAATCGGTGTTGGTTGAGGATATTGTCAAATCATTAATTCGATTACTAACGTATGACAAGGACTGGCACAATTCTGAGTTAGAACAGGAAGCATCACAGTTCGTCTTAACACCATCAGAAGGCTGTTCGGGTTCGGTACCCGACAACGGTAAATCAGTCGTAATCCTTTTATGTGCCTGTGACAAGTGGTCTTCCGGTAAATCGCTATCGGTGTTGGTTTCGTTCCTAGAATGTTGTGCCAAGTCGTTCGACTCGGCATCGATGGCGTAGCCCTCGAAGTTTTCTACAGCACGTGGTTTCCTAAAAATTTCATTTTGATTACTATAACCCTCGATATTATTACCCATCTCAGAATCACTATCAGCCTTAGCAACAGTCGTCGACTGACTTTTCGTGCTCCGACCACTGCCGACAGTGTCAGTCATAATCGAACATCCCATAAGCCAGTCAAATTCGTCGTCACTAAATATCGCCGAGTCGTCGCCCAATTCGCAATCATCCTCATCATCGTCGTCGTTATTTCCACTGTCATCAACGTACTGATCTTCACTTAAAATATGATTGCGTCGAATACGTTTACTGAGAACTGAACATCTTTGTTCAACGCCAAGGTCAAACAGCCGCTCATATAGACAGTCATCATCATCATCATGAGCAGCAGTGGCGCTACAATTGGTTATCTCTTTAGTTGCTGCAGACCCAGGATGGGCTTCTTCGTCGTCTGACCAGAAATGAGCGACGACTGAAGATGGAAACATACTGTTTGAATTTGAGTTATTTATGTTTTTGTTCCGCGTGCAAGAGAGTCCACTGGCTGTCACAGGTCGTAATGAAAATGAGCCATTAACATTAATATCTGAGCAACGACTGATGGCTTCATGTTCGTTATTGGCAGAAGAGATATATGTGCAAGACAAGTTAGCCTTCTTGCAGGTATCGCTGGCGTCATACTCGGACAAAACTACAAGATTTCCAGTGCTTTTAGGACGTTTCAGTTGAACAGGCACTTGGCGACTAACTGTAACTGGATGAGCTGGTCTTCGCCTGTTCACATCCATGCAATGGTTTGATTTGTAGTCGACTGGAGTTGGCTCGTCTTGATGAGAAACAACGCGTTCTTCGACATTATTCCGTTCGCTGAAACGACGAGTTAAAAATCTGGAATATCCTTTATTGCTGTTCCTCAGTGTTTCTTTAGTTTCGCTTTTAACGCCAGGCTTCGTTAACGATAAGCGAGACGAATTAGAAACTAAATTAGAAAGACGCTCAACAGCGTTACGAACCAGCTCTCGACGGGGTCCAGCTCCATTACTACTGCTGTTGGAGCGAGCTGATGGCAAGGATACACCGTCTACTGCGATCTCGGTCGGACTTACAAAAGAGCCAAACGA
Source organism: Trileptium ribeirensis (assembly GCA_030248225.1). Lineage (NCBI taxonomy): Eukaryota > Metazoa > Nematoda > Enoplea > Enoplida > Thoracostomopsidae > Trileptium > Trileptium ribeirensis. Next base: position 92,870 of record JASANE010026898.1, read on the forward strand.
GAATTTTGCTTTGGCTTCTGAGCTAACTCGGCCGTTTGGGCTATTCAGCGTATATTGTTCATCATTACGACCGCAGTGGCACTTCACAGCTTCCCAACCAGTTTTAGCGTTGGACATTTGTACTGGTGTAGCGTACAGCTCATTGTTAGATGAAGGCATGTATGGCAGTACCGATAATCCTAAGCAATTATCAGTATACATGGCTGGGTGTGCGTCATCGCTAGGTTTTACCAGAGCTTGCCGATGTATTTCTGCGTGATTATTGTAAATTTTAGGTAATTTCTTGTATTGGCTGTTGCCGGACCAAACCACATCTGTCGTGCTGTGAAACGAGTGAGACATCATTTTTTCGTCAGGCTCATAACTACAACCGGTATTAAAATTTCTTTTAAAGCTGCATGCCTGATGCGTAGCTTCACCGCTGATGGAATAATTATTGGCTTCCAATTTATTATCGCTGGTCGCACACATTTCCGCACATTGTTTACACCATCCAAACCCAGGCCGTTCTAATTCTGAATTGCCATGTTCAGCTTCGTCCATCAAATCACAATTACTTGGATTGCGCGATCCTGTTGCGGCACCAGGAACGGAATACGCGTAGCGTTTGCGTTTCCAATGTCGGTCAGAGCCTTGATTTTGACGTAGCATTTGTCGCTGCTGTTGATAATAGCAAGGCATACTATTGGCATTTCGCGGTGCCGGTTTGCTTGCAGTTTGGTTAGCAATAATACTGTCCATCAAAAATTGGCTGTTGTGAAGCCAGCTGACATTTTTATGTGGTACGTGAAAATTTTGAAAACCACCGTTATTATGACCAGTCGCAGGCGGATTTTTGTTGTACGGAAGGGTGACTACAATTTCCGGTATTCTTTCATAAGTACTGCTGATAATAGATCTAGTACAACATTGTTTAGGTGCTAAGTGTGCTTTTCCAGCATAAGTGGTAGTTGTGGTACAATGTTCCGATGGTATGTCAGTGTCGTCAGCATAACTCAGAGGAACTGGCGGCGCGAATCCTTGAGGAATCGATAAAACTGAACTATAGGATGCGTCCGATGCCTGATGAGCAATTTCGTTTTCGCTTGTCTGTATTCCGCTGTGTTCCAGGTCAGGCTTGCGACACGATTGCGGTACCGTGTTTGCGGTAGGTGCAGTGAAACAGGTTAAATTAAGCGGGGGTACAACGTATTCGGAGCGATGGCCCCAATTGCTTATTGTTTTTAAATGCCGGTAATCACTGGTTGCTGCTTGAACAATTTGTTCATCACACTTCATTGCGTTCATTTCATTGTTAATGCAATACAGATGTTTCGGTCCTTGCGAATTATTGTCATGAAAATGTTTACAGCGTGAATAGAAACGATCTGCAACCACCGATGTAGCGCCTTCACAGTTCACGTTGCCTTTAAACTGACCACGTTGCTCCATTATACGACGCAAGCGCCTTACTTGTCCACTATGCATTAAATTCAAGTAGTCATTCGCTGCACCAGTTCCTGCATCATTTTGACAAACTGTATCACCCCCAAGATCCAATGAGTCGTTTCGTGGTGAGACAAACACTGAATGCGCCATACGGCATGGATCTGTAGAGATTCGCCGATGACGAAAGAAATTTTCCAATTTGCGTTCACGGTGTTTTTTCTGAAATAATACAATAAATTGTACTCTGGCCGGTGCCACATGTGGTGTAATATTGTAACTGTACAATGGACCGCGGCGCCGATCTGCATAAGCATTTATAAAAGTATTTAATTTGAAACACTTAAAAAGTTGTTCTGACTAAACAACTACTAGTGTAACCTAAAGTGGAAACGACTTATTTAATAATAAAACCGTAGAAATAGCAAGCAGGCACAAATCATTTTCAGGTATTATAGTGTCCACCAATCAACTTGGTGAAGGTCTCAAATTCCGGTTGTTTAGTAGAATTTTTTGACATAAAGGCTCATTAGCATTCACGCTGCCTCCCGCAATTTATGTTTATTAAAAATTTTACAAATATTTCATAAATTATATTACACAGTTTATTTAAGATCACAACACAGTTAATGGCTTTAACGACATGGTATTTGAAATGAACAGCTACCACTGTTGCACTGGAGCCGTTAGTGTGTCGAAATAAATCGTTTTGGGTCTTCAAATCAATAACATTTCCTGGCTATCGTTGAAGAATAAGGCAAGGACTTCGCAAATTTTTCTGGCTGTAGAACCCCAGTCCTCTATGATATAAAAACAGGACACTTCGAGGGTTGTTAAGCGTGAAACTTATTGTATCAACTGCACGTTATCGTATTACGATCGTTCTCATTGTTCACAGCTAGGTCCTCACAAGTTTACGTTAGGATTGTGCAAAATTCTGTATTGTACGTAGATACAGCTTGGTACGCAACGGCATTTTGAGTCCATCGCCGACTCGAATTTGATGCGACGATCCGAGTCTGGTCTGTGACATCACCTGACTGTACTCTCCATTCTAAAGCTTACTATTTCGCTGCTTTACTAATAATAAATAATTAAATAAACTTAGAAAGCTTAGTAAAATTACCTTTGTGTGAGGCAGCTTTACTGTAGTTGTAGCTTTGGTGTGCAGAATACCGATCTCATCCGACGACACCTGTAATCTTATCAAACCCCAGTGAACGCTTAGCAGAACAAAGTAATATTATCATACTTTCTCAAAATGCCACAAATGTGTTTAGCACAATGAACAATTTTATGTCTTTGGTTTCGCCAAAAATTATAGATAATAAATATTTTAGTATATTATCGCCATTATTAGCTGAGCACTGAGTTCCTCCCTACATCACACAAAATTATTCTGATTCAATTTTTAAAATAAAAAAAATATCCAAAAATTGGCATCAATGTTTTCCCGCAACATAGAACTTGATTTAGTACAATTATTTAATGTGATTTTAGTTCAATTATACGGTTAGTCTACCGAATTAGTATTATAATTAAGGACAATAAAGTCGTAATATTCAACTAATTATTATTGTCTGAATAATACTCTGCTTTTGGGCAAAGTAAAATAGCGAGATCCATGAAGAACTATAAAAATGTAGTGTCATGCATGTTTAGATAAAGTAATATGTAAAGTACATACTATACAAAAAGTATATTAAAATGTTACAAGAAAGAACAGTATTGTTACAACTTACCGATCGCAGATACTTCTTTGGACTGGAGTTCGGTTTCAGTTTCTCAGACTCTGCTTTCGTAGCACCTAAATAACACAAAATCATTTATTCATTATGTTAGCCATGAGAGTAATTGCGCTTACTCACTAGTAACTTAATTCTGGGTGTAGTGGCTGAAACGACCGAAGCAAAATATTCTTACTAGCCGGTATAGTTGCCAAATTTAACAATGCACGTTATTTGGAATTTTCAGTTTGACACGCATAAATCAACCTTGACTGAACCGATTGATTCGCACGATAGCTCAATATTTGAAAGCTTCAAATCTCTATTTTTTGCCCTTTTCAACACGCTAAATTCATATTCTGCACTCCAAATTCACTACCTTGGCGGTAAGACAAGCTATTAGCATATAGCCACAATAGGGATGCCTTTAATTACACAGAGCCATTATATATTGTCATACATCTATACCGTCGGTACCAGTAACAAAAATACCAGGAATAGCGAACCCCAATACACAAAGATTTCACGACGCAATAGAAATTCATCGTACCTTACAGGTTTATTGAATATCGTACCTATTGCAAATGAAGCGAGTTTAACCACTAGTCTTTGTGAGCAAAATAAACACTATCCCAGAAACTAAATTTATAGTGCATTTTGCATATTTAAGCGTTTAATCTTCTTATGTTTAATCGGCGTTAATACTAAACAATAAATGGTGATTAATCTACGTAACGCAGGTGTACGTACACCAGGTAACGTACATATAGGAGTAAAAGTTAATTGTTCGCAAACAGCTCGTATAAAACTTTCGCACCTGCTGTTCAATTGCTGTTGGCGAATTAATTTTTCAAGAACTTCTCAAGGATTTGCAAACGATTTGCATATGTTTATGTCCGTAACTGTACAACGTCACCATTGGTGGTATTAACTTACCGTCGGATCTACGGCGTTTTTCCAAGTATCTTGGCGGTGCGGTGACAGAAAGCTTTTTATATGACGATCTGGCCGAATATTTGTTTGACGACGTCGGTGACTCTTAAAATTATTTAAGCATAAAACAAAGTTTTCGTGCTGTACCAAAACCGTTAGCAGAATTTGTTAAATCAATTATTGCAAATCATTTTACAGCCTCGCCAAAATGTATTTTTTCTATACGATACACATTGTTTAAGATTAATAATAATTTCTCCCGTTTTAGTTACTGCTTTAAAATTTTTTCGAGTAAATCTTAGCTTGTGTTCAGCAACCGTTATATCACTGAGTAAACAGCTGTTCGAATGCTGTCGGTTTCACAGGGACGTATGAATACCGCAGTGTCATCGTGTGTGCCTTCCATGAATGATGATACACAGACAAGTGACATGAAGGATGACAAAGAAGTGAAGCATATGTTTATATGCGGTAGGTTACGTTTAATCTGTACCCAGCTTAGAAATTCTAGCGTCCTTCTAACCCCACCCCCCCGTGGAAAAGTTTCTGGCTTCTCATTGTAGCTGTAAGATTTTACATCTCTGTTCTTAATAAAAATGGAATTACATACCATCACCTTTTTAAGCTAAAATGCCACCACGTCTGTGCACGACCAACTCTGTTAGAGGTGAGAATGAGCAGAAATTTTTCGGCCCGGGTCGGTCCGATGGAAATCGCGGTTGGCCCGGGTCGGTCCGATGGAAATCGCGGTTGGCCCGGGTCGGTCCGATGGAAATCGCGGTCGGCCCGGGTCGGTCCGATGGAAATCGCGGTCGGCCCGGGTCGGTCCGATGGAAATCGCGGTCGGCCCGGGTCGGTCCGATGGAAATCGCGGTCGGCCCGGGTCGGTCCGATGGAAATCGCGGTCGGCCCGGGTCGGTCCGATGGAAATCGCGGTCGGCCCGGGTCGGTCCGATGGAAATCGCGGTCGGCCCGGGTCGGTCCGATGGAAATCGCGGTCGGCCCGGCCTAGAGCGGCAAAATTTTGGCTCGGCCCATTCGTAATTAGGCGTTGGCCTGTCCACTCCACGGGCCGGCAGACCGGACCGGGCCGGGCTGCGATCTGAAATTCTCACCTATGGGAGCTATAACATTGTAAATTATATGTAATAGGTGCTTAGCTTTAGAATTTAATTAGTTAGTGATACTGATACATTCAAAATCTCATTATAGCCTTCTTCAACGAGCTAATCAACTTCACAGCTAAACATTCTCAAAGGCAATAATTAACATACTTTTGTTAAAAAATATTATTTCGTTATTATAACTTTACCTGCAGCATTAGATGACGTAGCGTCTATATTCATTATAATTTCTCGAGCATGCAACGGAATATCTTTACCGCAATGTTCAAACATCAGCCGCTTCAATTCTCGCGTCCATTTACGTTTTTCGTCAGCGTTTTTCGCCTGAAGCAGCAGAAAAGCTAAAAAATGCACAGCGTTTACATAGCTAGGCGGGTCGGCTCCTAGATTTGCGGAATGGAAGCTACCCCTACATTTGGCCGAATATGATCACAATTACGTATACCCGTACCACAAAAAAGATGTCGTATATGTGACGAAACTCTGAAACCGAAAGTTTTTGGAACAAGGTAAAAGATTTAGCCTGTGACATAACAAAACTTGTTTAAATGCATCTTCATATCAAAGAGCACACGCGTCAAAAAATTGCAGTCATAAATCCGTGATTGCTTGTTCGACAGGAATTGAGTGCAATGGAAGTAGTTTTGACGCTGTCTCAGCCACAACTATAAATGGGACAAGGGCGAAAACGTGAAAAAATTCTGGTGGTACGGGTCTCAGTACGATGGGAAAATTATTGGGGACGGGACATAGTACATCTTGCAATCATTGTACGGTTATGTGCGTGCTGGCTACTATGAGTTATATATACATACATGCATGACCAACGTTGTAGATTTCAGGGGGATCGGCCTGCATATCCGTCCCCAGGCAACTTATTTCCATCAACATGGCAAATTTTTGGGGGAGGACGCCAAACATATTTCTAAATATATGTTCATGATTGCCATATTTGTAGGGGGACGACCTATATGGCCGTACCCCAGGCATATTTCTGGGGAGACACGTCCCCCGCCCCCTCCCACGGTGTTTGCTCATATGCAGTTATTGCTTTATGCACTGAGGTGCGAGTTTCTAGTTGCCGGCCGGTTGTGTCTCCGCAATACTCATAACGAACTTTTCGCTAACACTGTATGTACTTTTAGAGAAAGTATGCTGACGAACTTTCAATAATATATTAGCAATTTCAGTAACGCATACAGAAATAAACTAGCTACAAATTTTTACCAAAATAGAATAGTACGTTTATGCGTTTCTTTACAAATTTAAACTACTTTTATGAAAACAGCCAAAAACTGAGATGCTCGTTACAAATTTGTAAAACCATTGAGCATAAAAATCGTTGCCCTAAAATTACAACAAAAACATTGTCTCGGTTTTACTGATGCTTTCTGAAACAAGTTGGCCACATAAGTCACGCATGACTTATATAATGAACGTCGATTTAATTCATTACCGACCTCTTATCTATTACCCCCATTTGGTTACCTTATTTGCGTTCATATCGCAACCGAACCTGCGAGTGTATTGGAGCGACTTCGTCCTGGAGAAAGGGCATCATTGTTTCATGCCAAATCCAACACACCAATACAATGGAACACTTTATAATACAAAGAACGACATGGTGGACCGACTCTGCCCGCAAACACTTTAATCGTTAACATAGCTTCCAAGCATCAGCTCAAAGTAATGTAACACAGGTTTTCCGGAGCGAGCATTTAATATATCATAATATTATCGTAATCGGCATCCTTCATAGAACTTAGTGACCGATATTGACTAATATGAGACATATTCGCATTTTTGAAAACACATTACAGAAATCCGCCAATCGCTCGCAACAAAGCTGACAAATATTTCTTGCAAATACTGTACATAGTTCCAAAACGTTAGCCGTGATAAATTGTAAATGTGCAAATACGGTACTTGCTATACTTCAAATAACTTTTGTCATAACACTCCACTTACCAAAAATGTGTACATTCGACGTGGATTATTGAACGGCCAAACTTGAAATGCCAAATAATCACATTTCAGACTTTCGTTCATCATTATTTCGGAGCACTGGAAGCAATAAAATTATTTTTCGGATTGTATATACATGCATCGACGTAGCCAGGATTTTGAAAAGGGGGAGGGGTCGCACTCCCATGCTACACGTGCGCTTTTGATACTTCCCAGTTTCCCGAAATCCTGCTAAAATTGACCTTGCAATCCAGAAGGGTTGGTCGCAGGCCCTACGACCCTCTTTGACTACGCCTCTGCATGCATGTACATACATCATCTTCTAACAATATTATATAATATCTGAATGAATAATATTGTAAATTGACGTATTATAAAGATGGACCAGAATAATTATGGCACATCTAGCATGTACATAGGTAAATTTTAATAAAAGATGTGTGCCACTGTGTATGTATAAGCGTAAGTGTGTATTTTACAACGACTCAGGCACAACGATCATACCTTAATACGATATTGGCATGAGCGCGCACGCGAGGATACAGAGATTTTCCCGCTAACGTTCCAACTCCACCACGCCATATTTACCTCCCTACCGCCTCCCCGCGTGTGTGCCAAATGCACCCGGAAAATTTTGCAAAATCTGGTAAAAATTAGCTAAGACTGAGTGAAATTTTAACAAAAATACTGTAAAATTAGCACAAACATACGATAAAATTGGACAAAGTTTTAGCAAAATTGAAGAAATTTATAAGTTTCTAACAATTTAAAAAATTTTCATTTGACTTACTGGAATCATGTAACCCCCTAATTCGAAGGACCTCACACACCTTGGCTATTATTTAAAATTAGACTTTATAGTTTAAGGTTATAATGCTATTAATTTATAATCGTTTAATCACCGATACAGCCGTTGGATTTCCCTGATATATGGTAAGTGACTCACAGATAAGCTTGGCCATTAATGAGCAAGAAACAAATTATCATTCGAATCTAACTAAACCTGTCAAAAATGCTGGATACAGATCATTGTATACATGTCATTAATCAATTAGGCATCATTACTAGTAAACTCATACGGACACTTTCATTAAATCCGGAGGGTATAATTCAAGGATTTTATGGTAACTTAAAAAACGAAAAGCAATAAATGACATAATATTGCACTGCGAGCAAAGTCAGTTAATCTTATAGAACAACTCAATTATTCAGCAATAATTTAAACGGTTATGAGGTACATAACCTAACGGATATTAAAATTTAGGTGCTACGTAGTTCAACAAAAATAACATTTTATCACGCCACGATAGGCACAAAACGCCAGCTGCTTTCAATAGCATATCTCGCAAGCCAGATCAACGCTGTTACGTGCTATCCCGAAGAGACAATGACTTTTTGAACTTACCTTAATTTGAGCAAATTTATAGTAAAACATGGTTTTTCATTTGAATAAAATTGTCAGATTTGAAGTATAGAACGTCAAATAAAGGGTATAATGCTTAAATTATTTATGATAGACGTGTAGCAGCATGAAGTATTTTTATGTTAACTTTATTCCAAAACCAGACGGATGATGTAAAAATCGATTAAATTACACCGAACGTTTATCAAACGATAACACAAAATAATAATTACCGTTATGGAATCTTTGTACTGCAAACTTGCATCCTGGCGTTCTTTAGCAATCACAAATACTTCGCTGAATAGAAACAATTGCCGTAACGTTGAGCCTGACGTAGTTGCAGTTTTGCAGCCCATGCTGATGCATCGAAAGCTTCCGTCAAGGACTAAATCACCACATCTCTCAATTTCAAGTATCTGAAACAATTATTAATATAATACCAAATATCACGTAGTGTAGAATAGAGCAGTAATGCTGATTTAAAGTTACAAAATTGCTGCCAAAACGACCCTCATTTATTTAATATAAGCAAAAAGTAACCGTATTGTGGCTTAAATTAAAGGAAACAATACGAAAAAGTATTCAAGACCAGTCTTTCGCAGCCCATATCTCGCGACACAGGTTTCTCATCAAAATAGAGACATCTGTAGGATCAGTTCATCGAGATGTACAACATTTGTGACTACGACATTTTTGTTGGATCACTTCCTGAACAGTTGTGGGCCCGAATATGGACCGTCGTCCCTTAGCCAGATATAGCGAAATCACGATAATGTACATTTCTCATAAAACATAATCAAAACTCAGAATTCGCCACTTTGATGGTAAGGCAAGCTACTAGTATAATATGAATCTACGTAAATGAGCACCTGCATTGTAATATCGCACTATAACCGTTATGCTGAATTATACCCTAGGTCACATCAAACATCATTTCGCTCGTCGCTTCTGCGTTAATTTGAAGCGTTTTACAGAAGCACCATAATATTACGTATATGAAATTTCCCAAAGTTAGACCTTAGCGGCGGTGGCTAGAAGGCCACGATAGTCTCCTACTAATGGGTTCATTTGATTGCGAGTACGATTCAAATTCTAACTTCCACGACTGTGCTATTTCAAATATCAAAATTTGGATTATTTTATACACAAATCACTTAGCTACGCTCAGCGTTTTTACTATTTCTTGAACTAAACTGACAGTTTCGACACGACGGCACAGCGTAGGATATAGTATAAACTATGTTTTACAGTTATGAAAGGAGAACGATATTTAGGAACCCATTACCTACAGGCACCTTAATATTTTATTGCTTGCGTACATATTGACACTATGAAAATGTTCCAAACCAAACGTTGTCCCTGGTTACGCGTATGTCGCACTTTAGCACTGTCCACGACGGTACAAAAAGATATATAGATAAAATGCTAACTTAATATTTAAAGATGGCCATACCTTTGAATTATTTCCGGCAAGAAACGCTTTTTGTATCGTTCGAATGCGATTCATAGCTTCTTCGCGTCGTTTTGCATCGTTGATACTTCGTGCAATCCATGTCATTTGTTCAAGTGCACTTTCGAGAACTTTCAAGTCCTCTGATAATCGCTGATGCTGAGTTTTTGATATCACCTCTGCTACATCGCTACAATTATAGTCTTGGCTGGATTTTTTGAAGGAACTGCCGTCGACACTATCATTGGCGGAACCGGTGGTAGTCGCACATGAGACCGCATCATTGAGATTTAACTTCTCTTTGTTGCCGTTATCGTTTGAAAATGACATTGACGTTAGCGTTTTTGGCACTTGACTTTCGTTTGAGCAATTTTGGTCCGTTTTTAAAGCTTCAGTGGCAGTAATACTAGTATTGCAGCCAGATTGACGGCAATGTTTGAGCATATTCTAAATATGTAAGTTTGTACATTCAACGAGTTTCACTTGTTAGTTTGAATCGGACAGATTTTAAGAAGAGCAACTTAGGAACATAGTAATGTTGTCTTCCGCACAGTACAAAACTAGTCGATTCAAATCCAAGTTTTTGTCGAATGAATGCTTGATAGCAGCTTGTGTAACGCCACTAGATTATCCCAGATATTCGGGGCGAACGCAATACTATCTTTAGTAGTAAGCAAGAAACAACACGTCATTGAAGGTGTTATATAGAGAAGTATCTATCTGAGTGCCATACTCTTCAAGGATTTACCGTCATGCACTCTTACCATTACATATCTACACTAGTAAACATAATAAATCACAAAAAGTGAGTGCAGCAAATAGGCGAAGTATTTGATATCGTATTAATGTATACATGTATTTCAACTAAATACATAGTTATCAATTTATTATAAGTATCACATTTCAAACAATTGATGTCAAATCCACCATACAGAAACTTACCTAGCTAAAAATTAGCTAATTAGTAATATCAAGAGTGCATTAGGGAAGAGTATGACACTTCCCTGCACTCACATCCAAACCCGTGTTTGATGACGCCGGCGCTTTTGGCCTGACCCCCCAGTTTTTTTGGAGGGCGGATTGAGATGCATAGACCCACAGTTTCTGGAGGGTAGCTCGTACCGCCCAGTTTCTGCGGTGGGGGTAGGTCGAACCCCACAATTTCTGGGGAGTCGGTTTATAAGCAGCTACTGGTTCAACCGACCCCCAAAAAATTGGGGGTCCGACCTACCCCCCCCAAAAAAAAAACTGGGGGGAGAGATCTATGCATCGCGACCTCCCAAAAACTGTCGAGGAGGGTCAGGCCGAAAACGCCCGTGTCATCAAACGCGGGTCTACATGTGACTGCAGGGAAGTGTCATAGTCTTCCCTAATGCACTCTTGGTAATATCAACAACTAATTAGCTAATTCATCAGCTCCAATGATCAAGTCATGAAGCTTTAGAAGACACATAATCACGATCAGGGACATCGAAACCCCCGAGCGCAACAAATTAGCAATCTTGGGATGATTTTAAAATTTGCATAAAATTAACTAATTAGGAAATTTGGCCAAGTTTAAGAGTTTCAGAAATGTCATATTCGTGATCAGCGACATAGAAAATCCCGTGTGCACTTCTTTTCTTTTTGAGCACTTTAAAAATTTTCATGAAATTAGTTAACAAGTAATTTAGTTAGTAATATTAGCTAATTAACCAATTAGCATGTTTATAACTTCTAGTAACAAACACTATATTCATAATCCGCACGGCGAGATGTAGTAAAACGCACCAAAATAATAGCTTTAAACCAATTATTCGTTGAAAAATAAGCAATGTTTATTTGATAAATTTAAACATAGGCTAACACGCTTAACTAATTGTAGTTAATTACGAATTAAATAAAGCAAATTTTTTACAAAAAAATGACTTGAACCTGAAAGGTATATGGTCTTTGAAACAAAAAAATTAAAATCGGCACACAAAACAAAAGAAACTAACTTCTAAGAATAAGTGATATTTAAGAATCCGTTGGACTGGTTTAAGTAGATAAGATCCGATCGGCAAACTGTGTTCCAATTCTCTTTGGCGATTCTAAAAAGACATTCTGAAATAATTCAAGCAAAAATGAAATAAAAAGTTTATACTACGTACAAAAAGCACCTAGAAAGCTGCCGTAAAATAAAATTTAACGAACACATTTTATTATTACAACTCAATCAAATAAGTTAACGTTGACAAAACAAACGTGAACTATCATAGCTTTAAGAGTCCAAAGTCCATCAGCTTAGGGCGAAGTGTGGTAGCGGAGGCCTAATCAATAATTGTTGCCATGCTCTTTATATTTCGCCAATTCTTGTCTTCTCCAATTTAATCATAATATTACTAAAATTTAATTTCGTCTTCTGTGCGCGGGCTGGTGGTAAATATGGCTTAGGGTGGGTCCGACCATTAGGGAGGTAACTCCACCCTCCTACGAACACCTACCTATGTATAGTAATTTTTCTAACCAATAGCAATATGCCTACCAGCACTGCTACAAACGTATTTATGAATTACGAAATCTTACTTCAAAATTTTATTCAAAACTATCTTAAATATAATTATTTCGACTTGCAATTTAACACCGGCTTGGGCTAAACAATAAAGCACCAAATATCTCAGCGACATATATTGAATTCCAAATCTACTGCGGTTTGGGTCTAGTCAACAGTCTATTGAATGCCAAAAACGTTTCAGAGCAGTCGGCTATAGAACAGTATAAATCTCAGTATAGCAGGGAATAACCGGAACCGGAACTGTGCATTTAAACCAGATCCGGAACCCGGTCTTCGAAACTTAATATAATAAAACAGATGAAGGAAGAAATGAAGGCACAGTGAATAATGTATTAAAATAACTTTTACGTTAAATTTAATGTATTGCGATGGCACTATTGCCTCTTTGGAACTTTGAAGAGACTGAGGAAGCTAATAATGTTTATTTATCGATCAATGTGTTGGTTTTTGGACTCCGAGAGCAAAAAATGTCTTCCACTATACAGCCTCGCTTAAATTGTGTCGTACTGACCTTGCTTTCAACTAAACATGCTTGTATAGAGCGTAGACTAAATACTTTAGCTTTGTCTCCGATCGCCTACCTTTACTACACATACGTTTGTTACATGTTATTCTGCAGGAAACTTAAAATTACTGGTTTGTATGGTTCTAAGAGAAAACAGCGGAAGATATATTATAATTTTCTGGTTAGTGATCAGAGACATTGTTTAGGCTAGCGTTGGGCAAACAGTGCCCGTCAGCTAGATGATAATGAGGATAAATCAGACTGCAATAAATGAGATAAACTACAACTCGCACAGTTTCAATAAATGCAGTTCATTGCCAATAACGCAGCATCTGGCCGCGTTGCACATATGTTACTTTACTTCAATGTAGACTGGAGTTACGAATTTTACAAACGCACTGGCTAGTTCCATGACGCCGCTTATATTAGCCAAGCTTACAGCTTGGCACTTCTTAATGAGCCATACTCTGCTACCGAGTTGGACCGATTTAACGCTAACATGCCCCGCAGACTTCTGAATGTGTTTAATAGCTATAACAAGCATAGAGCTGGATTTGCTTTGCTAACAAACTACTGCAGGTTTAAGATGATAAATTTCTTCTGAAATTATGTGTCCTTCTTCCTTTTCATACGGCAAATTGCTGGGCTGGGTTAATCTTTTCTTTTGTTTGGTTGTATTGGAACTTGATCATTGTGTATATTACATATGTTTTGATCACAGACGAATCAAAAATGCGGAAAATTGCAAACAAAAATTTTTAAACAGGATCCGGTTCCGGTATGGTTTTTGCCTTTTGCCGGAACCGGAACTGGAACACGATTTTCGCCGGAACCGGAATTCCGGTTACTCCCTGCAGTATAGCTATATGGGCCTGCTATAGTAAGCTGATTGTGCATTGCAAGAGTAGGGTGTAGAGCGGGACTTCAGAGGGCAGCCGACTTGGGCTTTTAAGACAGCTTGATTTTAATTTCTGGATTTCTAAAGGTGTACCAGTCCCCCCACTTCATGGGTCTCTGACGCCGTTGTTTCAGGATTTGCTTGACTATTCAATAAAAATATCATTTACATTTCTGCCATACCTTATCTAAAACAGCTGGAAAATGGAGTCATGTAAGACGGAAGAAATAGATCCCGTAATGTGCCGTGATATGAATTTGCCAAATTGGATCTAAACACATGCTGACGGCGAATGCCTCTATTGTAAACATTGATATTGTGAATAAACCCACACGGCAAGCTTCTAAAATTTAGAACTAAAGAGAAAATCCACTTACACTGAGAATCTCTTGGGTATATGGACAATCCATAAGCTCTTCAAGCTTGTCGACTATTCTGAAATTACATTATTTCTATAATTTTGTGAATTCGCGAAGACATGCTATGAATCGTGGTCACTCTCTATGTGAAGGTGTGATTATAACGACCCCTAATTTTGTTAATAGGTTTAGTCGAGAAGAAGTTTCCACGACTGGTGGCGAAAACGCATTTTTTCTATACAAAAACAGGAACAACCGTTCCAAATCAAACTGTTGGAAAGTGAGTGTCTGTCGTTCACTGGCACATTGCCTATGCCAAGGTATTGTAGTAATATTTAGTAACTGAGCACAGCATAGGTGGCAGCCACGAAGGATTGAAAGTTCGCCATGCCATTTCCAAGTATGTCAACAAATAATTGGAGCTGTGGGCCTAAAGGCGTGTTGACACGCTCAAACTTTTTGCTCAAATTTTGAGCTCAAAATTTGAACAAATTTTGACAGTAATTTTTAAAGAAAAATGGCAATATTTCAAAACTTGCGATCAAAATTTGAGCTCAAATTTTAGGTAATACCTCTCGTCCATGATTGGTTACAGGAGTATTCTTGAAAAGTTTGAACAGTGTTCACACGTTCAAACTTACCAAAAATGCCACAAAGATGCTTTCAAATTTTGACCAAAATTTGAGCTCAAATTTAGATTAAAATTTGAGCAAAAAGTATGAGCGTGTGAACACGCCTTAAGGTATTTCTCTCGGGCGGAAAAGCAGATATATTTTTTATCAGTGACAACTTCTCCAACATAGTTGTTAGTGGTGGCATATCATCCATATATATATAGCCAACGGACAACTACTACCAATGTGAATAGTGCGTGAAACTCCACTGAAAATTCGTTCAGGCTACGCGTAGGTCAACAACATCATGCTTCAGAAATAAAATTCTGGTTTTGGAAAAAATTCCCAATATATACCATGTAGCCTAAATACAATAGCTATATATAATTGTATTACGCACTTCAATCTGGGAGGACCTGAAATTGAAGCTACTGATTAACTAAACCAACATCGGTAATGCGTAAAGCCACCGTATCCAGTGTGCTTGTTAGCCTAATAGGGACTCATTGTAAGGTAAAAACACAAAACAACATGACGGAAAATTGAAAAATCGCTATTTCTGGCAAAGGTTCGACGAACCAAATTCGGCCACACAGCGTCCCAAGGAGTGGAACCACACCCTGAGTTGTAGAACTCGATGAGCTTATTCAGTATGGCGGCTTTCATTTTTCGATGCGAAGCTTGTATCGCGAGATATGGGCAGCGAAACATTAGTATCAGTAAGGCTACATTTGGCAACGAACCATTAAAACCTTGGTTTTTGCCATTTTGACCCCGAAGATGAGGTCGCAGCTGTTCGCGTTTAACGAAAGGGTACGTCCTCGTCATTTTTGCCATGAAATAAAAAATTACCGAAGATAAGTTAATGACAGAAAGGTAAAAAAAGAGATTTTCACGATTTTCCCCCTAGCAACCTCAGTAGAAACTCCGTTCCAATTAATAAAATCATATATAGGGCCATATACATGTTTCATATCCTAGGTTCCTGGCAATGCATAGTATGCGCCGTAAAGCCATAACCCCCCCTCCCGAAGCATGCCATAACATTCAGTACAGGCAAGGATTTTCGACAGTTGCAGGAATCGTGTCGTCTCAATTGCTCCACTTTTAGTACATATATATATTTTTGCCCACAAAGTTAAAAGAATTTGGTGGATTTTGCTCTCGTTAAATTCCACTACTGACATCTAAAAACGGAAAAATATGATTTCCAAATTTTTTTCGCCGCAGTGCTATAAATGTTCACGTTTGCGTTAAACATGTGATACTTGGTTACTGCGTAAGGGTCGTTACCAGTTGTAATTAACGAAATATATTAGACATTTTTTCTAAACTGAGACAAAAACACTACTGCATCCAAATTTTTTGCTCTCTAAAACCATATAAATTAGTAACAGGAGTTATTAAGAAACAGTTTCCTCAATTAAATTTGGTACACACGGTTACTAAATGTACTTAAGCCACTGCGTTGATATTTTTGCCCCTAACGTACTTTAATGAGTGTAACTAAGGAAACTAATAAATGCCTTAGTGATCGAAATGGCGGTCGGCTTTGCGGTCCGCCAGCGCAACAAAAGTACGTTCCACTGATACCTCACGGTGCAGGCTGATCACACAAGCATGAAGAGTAGATTAGACCAGTAGGGAAAATGCCTTTACGGCATGGAAAATGAAACTGATAAATAATTTTGTTGGTTGGCAGAATAATGTCGTAAAAAAGTCTACTAATTGGTTGAGGTAAACAGGCTTGTGGTAAAAATGCTCTGCTACTAAAATAACATATTGACCTATTGCTGTGTCAGAAAAATGCGTACGGCAATGGTCTTGCCCTGAAAAGTGCACCTTGCTTAATGTGGTCTAGTCATGTCCTTTGGAAAAGTGCCTTTTCCTTTACAATTTAGCACGGTGTTCTATGGTGTCTCGAGAATGGTGCCACCTTTGGTACAGTACTATCACAGTATTATATGGAAAAATGCACTTATTAGCACGAAAATTATTTTTGCATCTATGATTGAAAAAAAACTGAAACTAGTCGAACGTAATTACCTATGATCATGTTCGCCTATTTGTCGCTCCATCAAATAATCAACGACATGATATGTATGGTATATACTGCCTACAGCGCACTGCAACAGATAGTGTAACAGAGGTTGAGTGCTAGCACGTAGCCATGGAATGCCAGAGTAACGACACCCTTCAGAGAAAACTGTTGAAAAATATCAATCTATTCGTCTTAAACTGCGGTGTGTACTTTTATTAGTAACGAAAAGGTACTGGTTGGAAAACTGAATTGAATGTGTTTCCTTTTATGCTAGATAATTATATGAAAGCCATTTAAAGATTTGAAAGCCCAATTAATATCAAGTACTGCCTCGCATTATCTCACCAACCGAAATTGAATGCATCTCAGTGAATTTATTTAAATGTTAACGAATTTAAATGAGACCACAGAAATTTTATAGTACATATCAGTGATTTTACTGAATCGATTTTTTGATCATATAGAAACTTGTTTTTGCCTGTGAATCAATATATTCCTGTCAAAATGACTATTTCCACAACAAACCCCTCATTCTACTCTATATGAACGAATACAATGTTTTGAAATTCGTAGAGCATTCGGTATTTGGCAGACTGAGGAGATGAGTATGCTGTAAACATTAGTTAATGACATAAGTGGAGGATCCATGTAATACTATTTGTTACAATACGCTGTAGACCTTACCATACATATCGTATTGTCGACTAGTCGATGAAATGAAAAATAGTGAAACATGATCAGAGGTAATCGTTCCTCCATTATTTTCAATTATTTAAATTTTGAATACAAAAGTTTTTGGTGTTAAAAAGTGCATTTTTCCTCGCAATGTACAGCACCAACCATGGCACTATTCCCATCAAATTATAAAACATCGTCTAAACTGAAAACACTATAACATATTTTCACCGTATCAACCAAAGACATGACTACAGTTGTACCTTAATCAAAGCGCATTTTTAAAGCAAAACCATTGTCGTGACACATTTTGATGATGGCAATAGCTTATTATTTTATTCTTCGAGGCCGAGCATTTTTCTCCAAATCTGTTTAATACAGTCAATTAAGTGTGCCTTATACTACCTCATCCTCGATGTCAATATCATTTTTGGGGTTTATTTTTCAATGTCAGTAAGAAGCATTTTTACAAGCATTATATATGTCCTTTTTTCCCAAAAACACTACTAACAAATGCTGCAAATCATAGCCTAACGCAGTCTTTCTTACGCTACAACGCTTACGTCGCATTAAAATTTTGCTGTGTTATGGGTAAAATAGGGTATCATAGGTAGTTTGAAAAATCTCAATCATAGTTATAATATCCAAAAACTATATTTCACCTTAGCCGACATAGTATATCTCACTTAAACACCAATTTGCCAGCCAAAATTAATTAAAATTGCTTTAAACAGGAGCTGACAGCAAATCTGAACATTTGGGGGTAAATTATGGAATTATGGGGTCTAGAAAGGCTAAATTCATACTACCAAAAAGATACTTGACATTTGCTGAACCATTATCTGTTACATAAAACCAATTTATCAGGTCAACATTAATTTACGTGCTTCAAATAGAAATTAACATATTTGGCCATTTTGGTGGGTAAATTAGAATATTGTGAGGGGGAGGAGCTAGAAAAGGCAATCGCATAGTTAGCACATCCAAAATCATACTTCACCTTCGCCAACAAAGAATCAGACACCAATTTTCTCAGCCAAATTTAATTTAAGGGAATTTGGAATCAATAAATGAGTTCACATTTTGGCTACTGTAATGCTCTCTGGCCGAAAACGAGTAACTCGCAAATCCAGGGGCTACTCTTCGCTTAGCAACAATTTCATCAATTCAAATTCAGGTCCTTGAACCCATTTAAATCCCACTACAGCAATTATACACCGGCGATACCACAACGGCAACGCTACATTCAGCTTAATCATGTATCAAAAGCGAAGAACTCATTTCTTTCTTCCTCCAGTGACAAGAAAGACGAAAACTTGGAAATTTTTATAAATCACAAATTTCAAGAAAAATTATAGTTTGAAGAGTGATTTTTACGTTGTAGAACACTTGCATTATGTGATGCATATCACGCAAACACAATTATTTTTATCGTATTCAGCAACAACTAAAACCTATAGCCACATTTTATTGTCCTTGCAAAAGTGCCAAAATTTTACTATTTTTGGTGCAAAATGTACGAAATTATTCTCTGGTACCGTCCCGAAAGATCACCCTATCTGGGGTTAATACAGTGAAACCAGCCAGTTTCACGAGGTAAATAACCTTATAGTCCTATCGTTCATCCCCGACAAGCAGAACATTTGCTTTGTAAAAATTTTGAAAATTTCATTTTGATGGGGTTATTTTAAACTTTGGCTCATAGTTCGAAAACGGCAAGCTGGCTCGAAAAATACATAACAGCACAGTTGGAGATTTCGATGAGAGGATTCTGTATTTAGATTTGATGTATCTGGCAAAAGTTATGGCCTAAAATGATGCGTGATCTCAAATGACCAAATCAAAAGCTCTCTAATACGTGTTGGTTTTGTGAAAATTTAGGTAGGAAATCATGGGAGCAGCACAAATACAAAACTAGGCGGACAGCTGCATTTCATTACGCGTCGAATAAAAAATTGCAAAAATCCATCAATCTCGTCAAAAGTTATGAGTTTACCAGATGGAGAAAAAAAAAGAATTTCCCAATTCAACGGTATTTGAGCAAACCCCGCTGGCTCCGTTTTAATTACCATTTCTAAATTAGAGTTTAGTTTGATTTGAATTCGATTTCCACCTCAATCTCAGATTAAAGAAGAATTTTTTCCAACTAAACGGTATTTGAGCAAACCCCGCTCGCTCCGTTTTAATTATCATTTCTAAATTAGAGTTTAGGTTTATTTGAATTCGATTTACACCTCGATCTCAGATTAAAGAAGAATTTTTCCCAACTAAACGGTATTTGAGCAAACCCCGCTCGCTCCGTTTTAATTACCATTTCTAAATTAGAGTTTAGTTTGATTTGAATTCGATTTCCGCCTCGATCTCAGATTAAATTCCATAACTTCCCTGGTTTTAGTATGTACATTCGACACAGCCCATTTCTAGAGCACAGTAATAATTTGCAAAGCTGTTCCAGCAGATGTAGTCTTATGTTGGTGTGGTTACTAAATTTTATCATTTTGTCAAACCAGTGGTCAGTGCAAAACAAAGCCGGACGCTTCATATTACTACTACATCGAGCTTAGTGTCGTTTAGTCGTTTACATAAAATGTCGATAAAACGCACGACCCCGTAAAATCTAAATTTACTACAGCTATCTCCGTCTTTCCTCGGCCATCATAAAACCTGACTAACGCTTTTCATTCTGTTTTATAATTCTATTATAACGCTTCCGCATGAATGAGCAATTACAAACTACTGCTCACCGCTTGTCGTACATATATTACGATCCAAGGCGAGCTGAGGGGCTTAACGTTTTAACCTTAAAAAAGAACAGCTTAGTGGTTGTGTGTGTTCGAGGTGCGGCAACCCTCCGACTTCGTATTCCGACAAGGCTCATATAAGGACCTATGCTTAGGCTAAGTACATTGAGCACGGCGCAAGCCTGCATATCGCTTGTGCCCCTCAGTTTGACTTTGACCGACACTCTCTGCGTGTTCGCGTCTCTGAATTGACCATCGACAACTCATGGCGTGTGTGCGTAATTAAAGCAACTCAAACAAAATTGAAAAGGAAGGAAATTATTATTAAAATTTTAATAATTAACAACCAATATTTAACTAAACAATGCGTATCAATAATATAATATTGCCCATACAATTCAACTAAATGCGTGACCTTTTAAGATCCGGCCGAATTATTGGTGCTATTTATGGCAGCAATATCATTTATAGCTCCAGCTTAATGGAGATACCGCTGCAATAAACAATATTCGTTTATGTGCTTGCAGATTTTAAACTCGACATAGCCCCGGGTCTTTGTGGTCCACGGATAGAAGTAGAATGTGGATATATATTGGTTCGAAGCCCGACTCTGCACTCGGGATAGAAATGGTGTTATATGTACGGGTAACGCTTACGCGCCTCGTACACGGGCAGGGCCGTATTAAGGGCAGTATGGGTTCAATAAATTCAGACCCCAAGGTTTTCGAACCACTTTTTCACTCTGCGAGCCACCTTTTGAGACTTGCCCAGCTCTTCCAACCTATTTTTGATTAAAAATTATTTTTAGTGGGTCGATAACCTGGTGGGTCTGTAAAAGTGGCTAGAAAAACTGGACAAGTATGAAAAAGTAGTTCGAAAACCTGGGGGAGGGTCTGAGTTTAGTGGGTCGAAATCTAAGCGGGGTATGTGCTTAGTGATGCAAAAACCTGGATGGGCTATAACTTGGTGGGTCGAAAACCTGGGAGAGGTAAATATAGAAAAGCTGAAGAGAATAAAACTCTTCAGCAGAGTCGGCTATCATCGGGTTTTGGTATTATCCAGCCTAGTTGCCATTCCGAGTCAAAAGTCAGAGCAACAAACGCAATAACACATACAGGAAGATACAGCGGAGTATCTAGTGGCCTTTATCATGGGCGTAGCCAGAAACTTCTACACGGATGACCCTGAATTTGCTGGGGGGGCACAGCCAAAACGTATCTTTCAAACAGAAACGTGGTATCGATATCTCGAGCCCGGTGATATGTATCAGCGCAGTATTACGCATTATATCATAGGTTGGAGCAGAAGAAAGCGTCGGTTGAGTAGCTCAGTAGTTACAGCAGAGGCGCATAAAGCTTACGACCGTGGGTTCAAATACCACCTCTGTCAACATTTTCAAATATTCTAAACTAAAACGCACGTTGTTCAAGCTAGAAACGGATTGGGTTCCAAATTTTCACACCGACCCACGTTCAAGACTATTATATAATTGTTTATAAAATGTAAATAAACTTTTTAAATTATTTCACGTTTAAGGTCATTTGGAGTGCATGATCCAGGCAGCATCCTCAGATACATTTGTGGGTATTAAACATATGTTATTAAAACTGAGTCGGCAATGGTACAATATAACAAACGCATAATTTCCCAGATGTTTGGTTTTTCTCCCCACTATTTTTTAGGCCTAATGATTCATCAGTCGTAACGCATTGAAGATTATTACGTATACGTAACCAATATCGTAGGCATAGAACGATAAATAATCACCGCCGGGTTGACCCAGTAGGTAATTACAGCCATTAATTGTTTGTATGGCGTGTTTGGTTTTTTCAATTTTAGTCGCTATGCTCCCTGCTAGCTAAAAGCATTTCCTTTACAAGAGTATATAGTGATTAAAAAACTCCCACTTTTAGACCGAAATCAAGTCTAATTTTCTTGTTTTCACCTATAGAATTGGGAACCACTAGTGTGATGAAACAATAATTTTCACAATATATACAGTTGACATGACATAATGTAGTCCAAGCTATAGTGCCTAGCACATACTTTATTAGTTATTCAATACCCATCTAGCAAATGATAATAGAGCGAAAACACCCAACACTGAATTTTGTCCCAAAATCGCGTAGTCGTTGCTGGTGTTACGAAATCTTGTGACTGATTCACGGTATTTGGTTTAAGTTTTGACAGTCCATGTGTGTACCTTAAGGCTTTATACTAATAATTAATATATATATACCCAATGTTGTGGAAACTACGGAAATAAATGGACTAACGTATTATTTTGGACCAAAATCTGTGCATATTTTACTGGTATCAGTAATGGTTTTGCTATATATGATTCCGTTTGACTCAATATTGCACTGCGTGCCAATCGCTTCTGCGATAGGTGGGTGGACTGTCTCAACTACATTCCGATTTCAGATTTGAGGACCGAAATACGGTGCAAAGCAATGTCCAGGTCAGAATAACACTAAATGTTGTAATACCTCTTTACAGCGAACGTCCGATTTGATTGAAGGTGAAACTCTGAGTGATTATGCATTAATAGCTTTATTATGAGTTCTTGTGATCTACCTAAGCATTACTCATGTTTTCTACTGGAAAGCCAATAATAGTAGTTGGAGTCCCAACGGTCTCAGCGAAGCATCTAGCAAAACCAAGCGTCTGTATGCAATTAGGTTAACGTTTTGTTCAGTTCAACAATACATACACTAATAATAAATTATTTTACTGAATCGTATTCGAAAACCACATTCCTGATAAAAGAAACGCACAAGCCAACAACAAATAAACTCCGCTTACTTTGGATACGATGTACAATATTCTTGATACAACTGAAAGCCATCTGCGTAGATCAGAAACGTTTGTGCAATTCGTTTCAAATCAAGTTCACATTCGTCGAGTGCCATATAAAAATGTCTACAATTATATATCTATATAAATACAGCGAACTATAATTATTGTCTTGCCAAGAGGTTTCAAGACCTTCAGAACAATACAAACATTGACTCCCTGTGCGAGAAACCTGTAGACTCAATAATGATCCCGAGGAGTGGTGGTGAGGCTAAGATGAAAACACGTAATAGAACAGTTGGTGAGTACAAATTCAGGGAATACTAAGCAGAGACCTACGAATACTATAGGCAAAAGATCATTACTTAATAAAAACATTATCTGCACGTACGTTCTGAGTTTGGAGGGTAGATCAGAACTAATGCCCCTGCGTTTTTATTTCCGTGGTGGCGTTAGCCCACGCCCACGATGTTTCCTTTGCTTATGCGCTCAAACATTATTAGACTGAAATTAAATCCCTTGTCATCGCAGACGCGATTATAGCTGAAATACCGCTTGTGCTTGGGTTTTGAAAGTTTACTTAACCATACACAGGGTCAACGAATGAGGCTACGCATATGCACTGTTATGCTAAACGGGTGTCGTACAGGTTACTACGTTTTGGAGGACTTAAAAGAATTCTGACAAACAGCATAATTAACAAGATTTTTTGACAAATTTTCCAAAATTTACGGAACCATATTTAGGAGGTTCTGGTTCCACGATACGATTTGAAGCGGCAACAGTTGATAATATGTTCCTTTAGTTTAATTCGACAATCTACGATTACACAAGTCAGGCCCGCTAAGGCAAATATTATGTCATGATCCGATCCTGTGAAGGAGAACAAAATTTTGAAACGTGTAACATCCTTGTTTCCCAGACAAGCCATTTTTATGATGAAGACTAATAAAATATTTCCAAAATAAAACTAATCAAAGATTCCATTACAACAATAAATTTTCAACAACCACTTTAAGTCACAAAATGGAAAGAATTTCAAGGAAAAAGGGAATATAAATTTTTGTAACAATTAAACTAGATATACTCAATGATGTTTTGACATAAAACCGCATACTCAAAAAAAACCAAAAAAACTATTAATAAACACTTGAATAATTATATGTATGTCAAGTACCATGTCGAAAAAATGATCATCGCACGCCATCGTTAAGGTACTTTTGATTAAATTGTATATATATATACATAAAATTAGGTTAAAACCTTACTTAGAAAACAACAAAATGCGATAACAAGCGAGATGTTAAAATAGAGGTTTCAGTAGGCACGTAGCCACACTTCCATTTTAAGGCTAGTAACGCAAGCCAAATTCAGTGGAGCAAGCCAATTTTAAGGGGTACAAAATTCTATATATTTATAAAACGTTCCATCACGTAATATTTACACAACTTTTCAAAACCCAAATATTAGAAAACATATATTAAGACAAATGATAAGCAGAGGAAACACATTCGATCTAATTCTTCATGTTGTATTAGTGGGCTACAAATGACAAGCCACTAAGCGGTTTAAAAAATAAGATTTATATTTTTAAACGGCTATCTCGGGGGACGGGTGCTAACACAATCACTGAAGGTGGGAGCGTCCCCCGACTACACTACTGGGTCCCAGCCATAATTTAGGAACCAAATAATATAAGAAATGCGGTTCTCAGAAAACAGGGGTTCGCCAAAATATTTTTAAAAGCGACACCCACGTATTGTGGCGGTCAACCCAATCAAATGATCTGACGATTGCAAGCTGAAAAATTCAATGGAAGCTGTAAACTGAGGGCACCAGCCAAAACTAGGAGACGGTGCGGGCTCCAGTGCCGATGCACCGGTGAGAAAATGTCGATACAATTGGAGTTTCATAACAAACTTCAGTGGGCCTTGCGTGCTTTTGCTCTAAGCCATATACAGAATAATTATTCGTGTTAAAATAACATAAGCATGACACCTATGTATATATATTGGTTTACGTCCGTCCAGCAGTCAATAAATTTAAAAATAGATTTAAAACCATACACATTATATAACCTAAATGGTAAGGCAATAAATAGCTTTACTAAGATCAACTATTGTCGGGTAAATACAACCACGCATGCGTTATTTTGAACTATTTTGCAACTAAAACAAGCATTTGTTACTGGTACTATTGTACGAACTATAACCGTAACCGAAACGTCAACGTCAGCCGTTATGGCAAACATAACACGTTTCCGGGTGCCTACTTATTAGTAAGCTCAAAATTTACTTTAGTAACTTCAAAATTGACGAAATTCCGGCTGGGGGGGATAACCGAAAAGACCCCGTTTCCGGGTGCCTACTTATTAGTCCGGCTGTAGGCAAAAATAAAAATAGCACTTCGTAGTACAAACGCGTAGTTATGCGGATACGCCTACTTTTAGTCATGATAGCGTTTTTAGCACAACTTTAATCAAACGACCTAACAGGAACTAGTGTAAAAAAACAACTAACAGAAAAAAGTTGTATTCTAAATAAATACATATATTATATTAATGGTCATGGTATTCCGAATTGCCTTATGATGTGGAATGTCACCTTATGGAACCAACGCATGGCTGACCAACAAAAAGCTGTAGGTAGCACGCAAATTTAATGACAATGACTTGGTCTTATGAACGAAACTTTAAATCGTTTGACGAGTTGCGAAAAGCTGACATGTACCGCAAATGGCTGTTACTTGAATAGGTCAAGCTTTTTTGTTTTGATATATATTTAATTAAAGCTCCAGCGATGTGCCGATAGAAAGACTTTAGGCTTCCATTTGGGCACCAATACAATTATTCAATGCGTGAACAAATATTTTAAATAACTATTCTTCCAAGTTCGGAAATTTCGACTTAACTAAAGCTGATTCATAGCTGCGCTGTAGTTCGAAATACCAATACAATTTTCATAATACCTGGTCTACAAACAGCCAGCCACCTTTACGAACCTAGCTTGACGTTTCCAGATCATCAATGTTGATTCTGAATGAATGACAGGAAGAGGGGTTAATATAATCGGGATAAAACCTAGGTCCTATCTAGCGCCCCAAATCTGTTTGAAGAATCTAAAATCTAATCCTATTCCAGAAACCTAGTAATTTAGTCAATTTTAGTTGATAGCCCAGTGTTGATTTTACTGGTACGTCGTACTTACTTGTTGAACAATAAAATATCTTCAACGTTGCTAAACAAATCGTTGAGATCGTTTTCATCAAAACTCAGCTCATCACGCCGTTCGTCGAGGAATGACCAGTATCCCTGAAACGATGAATTGCAATTACTATCAGCATCCTTGAAACAACACATTACAATGACTGTCAGTATCTCTGAAACGACGCATTACAATTACTGTCAGTATCTCTGAAACGACGCATTACAATTACTGTCAGTATCTCTGAAACGACGCATTACAATTACTGTCAGTAACTCTGAAACGACGCATTACAATTACTGTCAGTATCTCTGAAACGACGCATTACAATTACTGTCAGTATCTCTGAAACGACGCATTACAATTACTGTCAGTATCTCTGAAACGACGCATTACAATTACTGTCAGTATCTCTGAAACGACGCATTACAATTACTGTCAGTATCTCTGAAACGACGCATTACAATTACTGTCAGTAACTCTGAAACGACGCATTACAATTAATGTCAGTATCTCTGAAACGACGCATTACAATTACTGTCAGTATCTCTGAAACGACGCATTACAATTACTGTCAGTATCTCTGAAACGACGCATTACAATTACTGTCAGTATCTCTGAAACGACGCATTACAATTATGGTCAGTATCCCTGAAGCTACGCATTACCATTATTGTCAACCCACACGACTAAACATATCTCCACAACCCTAGAAGCACAATATATATATATGAATTTTATAACTACTCATAAAGTTACGTATTATTGCCAACCCTAAGCCATAGTTACCCCATTGTCCACGTGGCCCATCCCCACCTTTCACAAACCCATCGTCCGCGCCGAATACACGCGGAAAACTTAAGCAATTACGAACCAATATTACAAAATTATGCTGAAAAATTGGACAAATTTGGGAAACTTGCCAGGAAAAATTGGAGTATATGACGAAATTATTAGTAAACTGCCACCGGGACCATCTACCCTTCTCATTCAGCGGACCTTGAAAGCCATTGATACACGTACATGTATTACTTAGACGCTCATATGTCACAAGAAGCTGTATTTCGGGAAATACCATTTGAAAACACAGCTGATATCCTATTCAATGCGATTTTATAGTACGTTTAACCTTTCATCATAAAGACTGCTCAGCAAGTTCCTTAGTTTAATTAAAAATCACGCTGAGGCAGAAGGATAGGTAGGTAACAGTTGTTACGTATTACGCAAGCTAACCCAAACCGTTATAAATTCTTGCCAACGTACAATCTTACCTGCACAATACAGTTGAGATCGTTGACATACGCTCGTTCTGTATCGATTAGTTCGATAATGACATGCGATAATTGGCTAGTTGAACTCGGCGAACTAATTATCGCAGCTTTACGCGGAGACGAAACGGAGTCTTCCTCGCGAAAGAGAGGACTAATCGGTCCTATACCACTACAACTACTGCCGGCAGATACCATTGATACGGATAAACCCGATGGCGGCGATGTCAGAAAACGAGCATTTCCACGCGCACGAAGCCGTTCGCAGCCTGAAAGCAAAATTAAACGTGTCCCGATCCTTGGCTACAAAACATCATGAATGTATTTGTATATATATAACCCAATACTTATATATTGTGTTTGTAGGTCGAACTGGAGTAGCTGAAAGCTATTCAGTTGTTATTTTACACTTCATCTTTACGAAGAGGTGAGTACATGTGAATTGAATGACCAATCTAGGTTTTCGTTTGCAATATGTGGCGTATATGCGTCCATCACTGCAAACGGACAGAAGAATGGCCTGAAACAAAACGAGAAAAAAGTGGCAGCAACGGAAAACCTAGTAACCATAGTTCACTAAGTCATGCAGAGATGTGTGAATGACGTCTGATAATTTAAAAATAATGGTGCTTGAATAGCATATGACGGCAAAGCATTCCACGGTCTGACGTCAAGAATGATAAAAATGATTAAGCGACGATTTCGAATGGCTCCAGGTTTGCTCAAGTTCAGCTCGAGATGTTAAAACTAATAGTGCCTTCGTTCATCAGTAGCAAAAAGGCTCTGCCACTCAACATCCACAAGGCGGTGAAATACTTGGTAGATACGAATAAGATCCGCGTGGTGCCTCTCAGTTCAACGAGGCAAATACCGAAACACGACAGCAATATGTCCAATCCCATATGTCATAAATACCTTTGGTCGCTCTATGTTTGATCATTCCGATGAAATTAGCGTCATTGCCGAAATGGATAGACTAGAGTTGAAAGAAAGAAAATTCAGCTCCACAATTTATACAGCAAACACAAAAACTATACAAACGTAGGTAGTCATAGCTAAGATGAACTGTACGCATTAGTATTACGTTTTCGCTTCGAAGCTATGACTCCAAAAAATCTTTATTGATGTAAGCACGTAACACAAAATTTACGAAATCATATATATTAATCCAAGTGCTTTTCCACTTAGTATCGGACACTTTCAGGAGATTTGGGATTAATCAGTGTGCGTTCGTGGAAAATTTTAGCTGTCACTATTTGCTGAACATCGGCAAGATTCACGATGCAAAAAACGTCAGACCCAAGAGACCACACGGCGTAGTAAATAAGCACAACCAAAACTTTCGGCGATCGTAATCTTTATTTGAATAGGTTGTTATTCATAATTTGTATAGGTTTTACGGTCAACACATAGAATAAGACCACTACACTTAAGCATAAAGTACTGAGACTACATATATATACCAAAACACTAGGCTAATATGGCCAATGATCGACTAAGTCATGTCACAAAATAGGCGGTTCCTCTGAAACAACAATATCGCTCTTTAGCTATTCATTGCAGATTTCACAATATTGTTTTGTAAAATTTTCATACAACTTTTTGCCATACTCAGTCAATAAAGGGGATCAGACTCAAAAATACGTTAATGAACACCCGCTGGCAGCAAACGTTTACCCACACGGCGCTCCAGACCTCCCCGCTCAGCCTCGCGCACTACCCTCGGGGCAGTGGATTTGGACCGCGGGTCATCACGCCCCACATCCATCCTTGCGACAGACCAGGGTGTGCGAGTATACTCTAGAAGAGGTCACATTATGTTTGGTAAAGCAGTTGAATTATGGGTTTAGTGTTATAATATGGCGTCTAGCTACCATGTTACGTCAATGTTCAGGTTCTTTTCATGTTAACCGAGATAAGGTAACCCCCAGACAACCACATCAAGATAAGTTTTGCATTGACTTGTTTTGATTGATGTACTACGATGTATCCAGTTGTACTACTCAAGAGGCCTATAGTCATACATGCCGACGGTCGGTCATGCCAGGGGGGGTAGAGGCCCCCACGGGGGGGGGTCGCGGCCATCCCAGGGGGGGTAACCCCCCCTGGCCGGCCAAATTTGTCTAGGGGTGTCGATCTCGTGAGGACCTTTTTTTTGGTCCTCGCAGCCGTTAATACTATTATTAACCCTATATGAGATGGAAATGGAGGATATAAAAAAGTCTGTTCTCATCGTTACGTGGTTTACTAAAAAAGAAATTGTCCAGCCTTCCACATTCCTTGATTGCAGCAGCCACGTTTCACAAAACTGTTACCGACCATATTCATTCGTTTGTTAAAACGGCTTCGTCGTAAAACCATTTAATTTAGCCGTGTGCATTTGTGTGGTTTTCACTTGTACCGATTTATTTATTTAGCAATAAAGATCAATAGATCGTGAGAAATCATTGCTCGAGATCAGTGGTTGCTGGCGTATGCTTTGTCTGGCTGAACAGAGAATATCAAACTAATTAGTAATGTCATGTTTCAATGTCGTATGCCAGGTCTTGGCGCAGCCCAGCGTGCGACTATTTAAATATTAGAGTGCCGTTCACAACAGAAATTACTGGTAACAGTTTCCGGTGGTAAAAACGAACCCGCTGAAGGGGGGGTAGAGGCCCCCACGGGGGGGGTCGCGGCCATCCCAGGGGGGTAACCCCCTCCTGGCCTTTCGGTTACCCCCCCTACCCCCCCTGCCGGCATGTATGCCTATAGTGCTAAAGTACAATATATATACTGTATATACATTTAGAAACAGAGATCTTCATCGCATAGTCAGACACGTGCGTAGCCAGGTAGGAAATGGTTTGAGAATTTATCCCCCTCACGCAATTTTTTGACCTTAAAAATTACCAATGGTCACCCTTTAGTAAATTTTTTTCTTAGCTGGACTGCATTTTTCTGTCGGAGTAGCCTGGAAATTGCTTTTTCGCTTTAAAAATCTAAAATTCGGCCCTGCGGGGCAAAAACACGCCGGCCGGGAGGAACGAAGCGACATAAGATTTCGGCCTGAGTCAGACCATTTCCTACACCCGAAATTTTTTCCTAGCTACGCCCATGTAGTCAGATCCTCATCTGGAAGCTATATTGAGGTCCTGTACTGCAACTGTTAGATAAATTAAATAAATCTTTTTCGAGGATGGATTGAACAGCATGGAGCAAAAGGCATGAGTCGTCTGTATATATACTAACAAAACACTATTGATGTTCCCAAATCAATGGATACAGCAATGAAACAATGCCGAACCATAAAATGATCATTTGGGACTTGGTCTCAATGTTGCAAGAACCCGTCAGGAAATGACAGAAGCTTGAGAGGCTATGAGACAGAAACAAACCTGTCTATCTTAATAGATTTCGTTCTGCACGACAGGATTCGAATTTAGACCAAAGACTAGGAGGAGGCGCAAATGAAATGTTTATCAAAAATCTGAGAAAGCTACTGTGAGTACAGGATTGGTCGTGTTGGGCATCAAAATTCTGGGAGCACAAGTGTGGTGGAACGGAGCGATGAAAAACCAAACTGTGGCTCGTGCAACAATGAGCCTCTATTAATAGCGTAACTAATGAACGCGGCAGAATTTATAATAGATTACATATATATACGGTAGAAGCATATATAAGAAAGCATTGAATATATAATAAATATTTCCGTATACCTCTGTTTCCCAATTCGGAAGATAACTGAGTTCATCTTGCTCAAAACTGTTTACTAATTAGCAGTCAGGGAGCAGAGTTATCTCAAAAACTGGATGGTGAAGACTACCTAATAGTAGTTTGGTTAGTATTACATCTCCATTAAAAATGAGTGGGGTGGACGGTTCAGTGTCGCTGTTTATAAAGTCAAGCGGTATGAACCCGCTGTACCATACTCAAACGTGTGCCCAGCCTACGTCTATCGCCCGAAACAGGTGTTAAACAAAGCAAAATAAAACTCCACGCACAATAACAAATTGATTGATACTCAGCCGTATTTGAAAATAAGCCAAAAATTTGTATAAAACCATTTCCACATAAAACCATACCACTTAACCATGTATATATTGGTATTATATATATATATGGATTAAAAACCATTGATTTGAAATTTGCTGCCGCAATCATCTATCTTACTGCTGAAGGCACTTAAACGTGAACAAATTCTATCTGAAAATTGAAGCAGAACAATGAATTCCATGTTAACGCCAACTATTAACGATACTACAACAAACAAACTCATCCATAACACATACGTACAGCAGGTTACAACCTAATCTACAAATTTCCAACCGCATCATTCTTGCACTAGCACGAAGCTAATATATTCGCAAAATCACTAACTCCATTTTAACGAGAAAATTTACAGATTCTTCAGTATTTGCAGCGTGACGAGGTAAAATTTTAAGCTCCAGGGCGTTCTTAGCTCTAGTCGCCGCTGTGTTTCAAAATGTCGTCAAAGCTCTAAGCATCAATAGCAGCCGAAGATTGACCTGCAGCAGTGATTAGATCTTCGGAAACAGAACGCCGAGAGCACTAACTTTACAAAAATAATTCTACATTAGAGTACGTTCTGGAGGAAATACTGCGCTTCCCTCATTCATTGAAGCTACGACAATTCAACGTCACTAACCTGTACACGGTGTACTGCAGCTAGACAACCGGTTAATCGAATTTCTCGGCATCACTTTTGCACTGGTGCTTGCGCGGCCGGAGCTTAAGTAACACTTTGGGGCAGCAATTACAGGCCGCGAATTATGACGTAAAGAAGTTGAGCGCCGAGTGGATGACACGGGTATCCGGAACTGGTGACTACCATTTGTCACGCAATTTTGTGGCGATATTAAGCTATATCTAGGTTGTTCATCTTCAGGCTTAATTACAGTCGTTGCGCTGCTCACGCCAGAAGTTGCCATGACAATCGTATCGGTACCAAGTGTCGAGTTCGTCGATGTTTCACTGTTCCTCGGACTAGTCATTGTTGACTTAAGCTGGTATACCTGACTGTTATTAAAACAAGCTGCATTGGCGGAAGACGAGATCGATTTAACATACGATGCTGAAGTAACAGATGTAGGGGAAAAGTAGCAGTTGCAATTAATAGCACGCTCCACCTGGTTCGATCCAATACTGGTGGGTGGCACGGCTGCCGTGAGGCCCACTGTATTCCCCGAGGCACACTGTTCACTCTCATACGGTTTCTTGAGTTCGAAATCTAGCTGTGTTGACATATCTAAAGCAAACTTTCGATTGCCATATGGATAACCACTGTAATTATGCCGGCAAGACTTCGAAATAACCGTATCAGGTTTATCAGGCCAGTGGCCATAATTTACCTCTGGCGTGACATAGCTTTCTCCGCCGCCGTCATGCTTAATGGCACATCCCATTATGGCGTTGCTATCAGCGGTGTTCGATTTGGAATTTGTACTTGTCATGGTGTCTCTCGAACTAGCGATGTGACAACCCGGTTCGTCCGACTCGGTTAGCAGGTCCGTCAGCTCACTTTCTGGCGAAACGTCAGTAGTTCCCGGCACACTGGTTGTACTTCCGCGGCTACATCCGGCAATCCCTGAGCTAGCTGCTGAGCACGATGATGTTGCTGATGATGAGTTACGTTTAACGTTTCTGTTGTTGTGGATGCGATAGTCGGTCTGTTTGGATGTGTTTGTCGGCAAACCGATTGGTATAACACGCCTTTCACGCGGTAACTCGGGTACTGTGTCCATAATCATAATTGCTGTTGCTACGATTTGGAATATGATTTCAAAAATATGACTATTTACACGCAAATTAGAACTAAAGCTTGGTAAAATATAGCAGTCAGTCGAATTAAATTACAAAAAAACTTTGACTTTTGATCTAAATTACGTCATTTCAATTTTGTCATATAGAAAATATTCCATCACGTAAAATGAAATTCAGCAAGTTTTCAAAACGATACCAATCAGTTAGGTATAGCTTCGGCTATTATGAAAACAGCTGCATGACATTCCGTGAGGACGGTTAAAATCATTAAGGCACACGAAATATGAAAATGGTGTCTACTATTATAAGGGCATTACATATATATACTAATATTCTGAAATACATAATAAATAGAAAAACAACAAATATATATTTATTCTACACAGCTTCCCGAATTTATATACACTGTTTGTAGGTTCTGCGAAATATTTTACAATTTTAGCCACAAACAAGTTTAGCCCTAATAGGCCATGAACTTGAAAATAGACATTCCTGGATATCTTGGTTGCGGGAATTATTCACAGATTACGATTGATACCACTATCAATAATATGTACCATAAAATGCGAGAAATTAGAAGTAATATTTTGATGTTCCAGATCAAATTAGTAAAAATTGATTTTTAAGGACAATAAATACACTTGATATTGCAATGGTTTATAGAAAATGTAAAATCTATCTGCACCGAATCAACGGACGTGATTATTATATAATGTTTTATTATTTGAATACGGTATATATGTCGTATTGCAAACGGCTATTCAGATAAATTGCCATTGGACTACTTAAAAGTCCAATTTCAGTTTGGTCCAGTCTAAACTCCAAATTTAGTTTGGTCCAGTCTAAACTCTAAATGTAGTTTGGTCCAGTCTAAACTCCAAATGTAGTTTTGTCTAGTCTAAACTCCAAATGTAGTTTGGTCCTGTAGTTTGGTTCAGTCTAAACTACAAATTTAGTTTGGTCCAGTCTAACCTCCAAATGTAGTTTGGTCCAGTCTAAGCTCAAATGTAGTTTGGTCCAGTCTAAACTCCAATCCGTAGTTTTGTTTCAGTAATACCACGGTAAACTGAAACCATGGATTGAAGAATAAATTTAGGGAAAAACATATACGTATGCACACCGGGACCGTTCGGTTTTTTACAGTAGGTTGCTGGGGCGCAGGATCATGGTATTGGAGGCGCCCACCTTTTGGAAAACAGGCAGCCGTTTGCCGCGTAGTTTCCTCTCACGTTCGTTTGACGTTTGTTTAGTTCGCCTAAATTCATAACTGCTTTTTACGAAAGCGTAGATTGGAGCATTTAGACTCAGACCGTCTCTAGAGCTAATCCTGGGTTGTAAATGATCGAACCGAACTGAGCGTAAATGCTCATATCTAAGCTATCGTAAAAAAAGTAGTTATGAATTAAAGCGTACTAAACAATACCTACCAACAACAGCCTCCCACAACTAGTAACAAGTGGTCGTGTCCGGAACTACATACAGATATGTACGTATCCAATAGTTTAACACCATTCTAAGATATATCTTGTTAAAAGTACGTCACAGCAGTTAAAAACTACGTCAAGATTAGTTGTGACACAATGCTGCGGTCGACCATAGTAGCCAAGGGCGCAGATGCGATTTGAAGAGTGGGGGGACAGCTTTAGACAAAATACATATAATGTTCCAAAATATAAATTGATGGGTGTAGATACTGGCATATATTTACACCGACTGGGTTTTAATGTATAAATAGAGCTCCTGAAAATTCTAAGATATATGCGAGTGTACGGGAATGCAACATCATTTTAATTCTTGTCTTATTAAAAGATTATGTATATTTTGAGCAGTGGGGGCTGTCTCCCCCGCTTCAAGAAGTCCTCCCTGTCCCCCCCCCTTATCTGGCACATGACGGTAGCTGTTGTGTGGATACATGGTATAGCGGAAACTTTGCACACTTTGCTGAATTGCAATTATCGTGAAGCGATATTGATTGTATTAGTATTTTTCAATACTTACATCAAGTAACAAATTGCGCTCTGGCTCAATAATATTTATTTGGTCGTTCCCGGACAACTCGTCACCAGGACAACTCGTCCCGGGACATCTCGTTGCAAGTCAAAGTCGTCCACAAGAAAATCAACATCATCAGGTTCTGTCGCCTTGCCGTTCTCCATCTTTTCGACAGCTTTTATCACATCGCGCTAGTGATCGATATAACGGGACTGAGAACGGCGTCCCCGATAGGCGGTCGCACTTTGCATTGTGAGGCATAGCTGTCCATGTTAGGGTAAAAAGGCTTGACCCATAAGCCGCACCATCCACCACCCCCGGGATCTACGGGCGTCCGCAAAAATTTTGTGAAAACTGACAAAACTGGGGCGTAAGTGTGGAAAAAATTGGTACAAGTTGTAGAAAGGAGAAAAAAAATTTTTGCGCAGTGCCAGGGCGCGCGTTTTTTGAACTTCAGGTCTTGGCAGCGGCGCGTTTGCGTTAAGGTTCCGCGCGCCGAAGTCGCAAAATTTTTTTCAAGAAAATCTGCGAAACATTTTACAAAAATGTTTGGGAAGCAGCAATACTAGAAATTTTTTGGAGGAGGAGAATGGGGTGGCGCCCCTTTGCTCCTCCTCCTGGTGGGGGGGCCATTTGCTCCTACTCCTGGTGGCGGGGCCCCCTTGCTCCTCCTCCTGGTGGCGGGGACCCTTTGCTCCTCCTCCCGGTGGGGGCGCCCCTGACAAAGACAAAAAACTACCATCCGAAAAAGAAGAAAATCGTGAGCAACCAATTATTGGGGAGGATGTTGCCATATTAAACCAAGTGTGAACAGGCTAGCGCAGTGCAAAATCTACCTACGCTCTACACTGACCTGTCCGAGAAGCTAAAATCACGCGAAGGTGGCAACCGCTTTTATCAGCTAGCCAAACCTGGGAATCTCGCCCATAAAATATTGACCAGGCCACCATTGGCAGATCTAGGATATTCGAAAAGTGGGAGGGTGCGATCGCGTATATTATGACCCTGTCATATATATACCTACTAAGCCATAAAAAAATTTGCAATAAAAGTGGTCAAAATGAATATTTTCTGAATCAAGTCATCGAACTGAGTCGAATGGTACCAAAATTATCTATGGACCGAATTCAGAGTGAGAGGTGAAGGAAAAGGCCCCAATTTTTTCTACGAACATCAAATTTATTTGTGTCGTCAGACAAAAGGAGGTTGCAACCCCCGCAACCTCTCTCCATGAATCTGCCCCAACAGGTCTACAAAATCCGAGACGCCGACCATCAAATACTGCAAGATCCTGACGCGATCGAGGCGGTTATCGGGCCCGTTACACCGACCACTGCCACGATGTGATAAAAGCTGTCGAAAAAATGGAAAAGGCAATGCGATAGTACCTGATGATGCAGATCTTCCTGGAGTTTTCGGAACGAGTTGTCCTGGGGACGAATTGACCGGGGACGAATCGTACGGAGACGAGTTGTCCTGGAACGAATTGTAATGAGACGAGTTGTCCAGACACTACATGAAACACTGGTAATGATGAATTATTTATAAACTGCTATTAAGCGAATGCTTTAAACGGAGTCAAACATATCCGGCACGTTCCTCGTGCGCAAGGTTGAACTTGTATAACTCCAGCAGTGGAGTTTGCAAAGTGTAGCACAACTTAAACAGTTTTTTCATAGGTGTCACTTAAACACGACTACATTCTGATTTTGTTTTAAGAGATACACATATTACCAAAACAAACCTTTTCAGTGGACAGGTCATGAAAACGACCAAATCGGTGGTACAACTAATAGCGAATCCGGGATCATGGCAAAATTACATGTGGTGAGCCATTTTGGTCGGAATCCAAGGCAAAATTTTTAATCACTTTGAGTCCCGTAATGTGAAAACAATGTCACTGAACGACAGCTGAGACAAATCTATGTCTACTTGACTATAAAGCTTTTGAAACAAATTTACATTAATTCCAAAATACATTGCCAAACTAAACTGAATCTAAAACAAGCAACAACGTATGACATTTAATCGGATATGTGTAATCGACTGTCTAAGCGTATAGAAATCGAACTAGTAAGATCACTGCCACAGAACACAGCTGCACGTACAACAGCAGCCGACAAACACAAGAAACTGTTGGTGTACGAACTTCTTCTGAGCTATTATGACTGAAATTC
This sequence comes from Trileptium ribeirensis, assembly GCA_030248225.1. Lineage (NCBI taxonomy): Eukaryota > Metazoa > Nematoda > Enoplea > Enoplida > Thoracostomopsidae > Trileptium > Trileptium ribeirensis. The sequence continues at coordinate 130,464 of JASANE010026898.1, forward strand.
TAATAAATACACTAATTATCCTTGCTGTACAGTCATTCATATCAATATTGCTGCCAAACTTATTGACTAATTATTACACTATATATTCAACGAACGGATCATACCAAAACCACACACAGATGCACCCATTGAGAAACGTAAGGAAATGTTTGTCTGTTGTGCTTTCGGTCCAAACAAATCACATACGTAATGCATTCCACTGAATTCCTCTTGACACCACTACCACTCAATTCAATGTCGTGTATCGAGACTGACGTATATAATACTTCAGTCATCACTATTCTACTTAAAATATCCTTCTTCTTATTACTAAAGTCAAAACACCGTTGGGTAGCGCAATCAATCCGGCGGTCTAGGATACCAACTATAATGGCTTAAAGCAAGAACAACAACAATATCGATTCTATACTATCATCTCCCATCATCTTCAAGCAATATAGTAAAGCGCACAATTTTAAGTATCGCACGGCACACATAAATAAATAAATCTATATATATTAGCTCGGTCCACCGTTGACCAGTCTAGTATAAATAATCAAGAACCCATATGATGGTATCAGACCACCGCGACACAACTCGAATAAGCTGAATATCAAGTCGAAACACGACTGGATGCTTAGAAGAGCGATACCATCATCGTTATAACGCGATCGAGCAATGGCACACAAACAGGCGTCGATAGAGAAAGGTGCGGGTTATAGAAAACGCTCTAAGCTAAACTCACACATGGCGTCGTTGAATTCAAACAAATATAATAAAACAAATAGTTGCACTGTCACAATCGGAAATGTAAATATATTATGAATATAGGTAAGCATGGCCACTACTTCTGCTTCTATGAATAGATAACGAAGAAGCTGCAATGTTAAATTATAAGATACCTCGCTTAAAATACCATTACTATAATGAAAATATAGCCAGCCGCAGTAGTGGCTCTAAAGGAGTTTAAGAACCTATCAATCAATAAACAAGTTTATTAAAAAATTATATATACTTATAGCACAGAGATTTTGGCACAAGGGTTGCTCGGGCGGTAAGGCTGACAAGTTTTCCGACAGCAAACAACGATAGTTTTTAGATCGTAACACAGAACATTACCAAAACAACACTAAATGGTCGTCTAAGAAACTGTGGACAATTTTGATACACTTTTAATATTCATTTCCGCGTGGTCGAATATGAACAATGTATATACACATCAAAACACAAAAACTAGACATACATCCAGTCGCGTACATCGCGTGGGAATGCAACCACCCCAAAAATTAGTAACCAACTGCACAGACGTCAGTCGCGCAGCACTCGTGGGGGGGTCAGGCCCTCACTTTTCGATAAAAAGAAGCCGCCCTACTGCGGCCTCCCCAATTTTCGTCTAGCGCCCCCACACTTTTCAGTGGCGCACTGCGCCCAAGACAGATGTAGCCAGATGGGATACGGGATGTACCATCGCCAGACATTTTGCGGCAGGGGCGTAGCCAGAAAATCCAAACTGGGAGGGCACTAAGGCTTTCTGGAGGGGCACAAAATCCGAATTGAGGGAGCACCAAGGCTTTCTGAAAGGGCACAATTAAGCTGTAAATTTGAACTGCGGGGGGGCACCGCGCCAAACCGGGGGCACGGCGGGCCATGCCCCCCCCTTGGCGGCGCCCTTGTTTTGTGGGCAAAATTTTGCGAAGCTAAGACGTTAAAAGTGACAATTTCCCGAGCAGCTCTATTTCCCGACTAACTGTTCATGAATTATCCGCTACAAGGCTAAATTTTCTGAAGTTGAAACGTATAAAACGAAAAAATTTCTCGCCTTCGGCAAGCACTTTTATAGAGGGACTACCTAGTCACGAATGATCCCCCAACGGAAATTCGTGACTACGTCACTGCCCTAGCGAAACATTATTAATTTCACCAGAATATAAACTCGAAGTAATTTTCATAGTAGGTAGGAAAATAGAAACCCTAATTTCACATCTTCCCCCCCCCAAGAAAAAACAATAATGAAATAGCGCCACTGCACACACATATATAAAAACAAACACCACCAAATAACGTCACCTCAAATTCGCAAACTCTTGTATACTTGTACTTCTCTCAGGACGTTTTGATGACAAATGGAAAATCTTCAAGCTGTAAACTCACCTTGTCCAAAATGGATCTGTCTAGCAAATACTGAATAATCGGTTTTTAAAATGTATACGTACGCTCTGACGGTGTTGTATATTAGAAACGTGACTCCACGAGATATATAAACTAAAAAAATCATTTTATACTATGCTATGCTATGTCCAGTTCACACATCCTCGTGTCCCGGCAATATTACTAAAGACTAAGTCGTCTGCCGACAGCGTGACTGCTCATAGTTATCACTCAAACACCGGATTTGGATAAGGACGGTGCTAGCCGAGGACATTGATGGCCAGTGCCACTCTCTCTTAATTTTTGATTGATCTATATATATACAACAAAACTAAAGGAGAACCAACCTGTTGTGGTACAAATAAGATCAACTAAGTTAATGTATTTTATTTGCATTACAACACATCAAGCTGATCTCAAATCAGGCATTCATATTTTGGCACAATGTATTTAGTATTTAAATACTTATATTTTTGTACTTGTGGATAATGCTAAGCAGCTCTCTGAATGTTTGCTACTATCGTTACGACCGGTATAACATTATAGCACATGCATGATTAAATAGCTTATCTTAAGTTTGTGTTGCATATAATGAGCGAGGACATATCTAAAATTGACCAATATTAACGATGCAAAAGCTGAAATATTGAATGACATTGGTAATTTTTCATTCTCTCGGCTGTCGCTGAAAACGGTGTAGGAGTGTGCAATAGCGTGTGCAAATTATTTTTTTAGACAACTATATACTTGAATTCGGAGTTAAACCATGATATGCGCGAACGGAATGTGAATATAGACATTTCTGTCGAACTTAGTTTTAATTTCTGGGATATGACTGCTGTGACTGTGTTGCTTTATGCAAGCAAAAATGAAGCTTAACCTTGAAAAACGACGATAATCTGGCGGTCATGCTTTTGGACAGCGTAACTTGTACACAATGAAAGATACGTATTTGAACAATATATAATATAGTTATACGTATTATAATGTAGTTGTACGGAGTGTTGGGCAACTGCCGTTAAATCTGTCGGCCGGAAGATTATCCCGGTCGTCCGCCAACGGTCGACTGTTGACAATTTCCCGGCAGTTAACGGCCACAACTCCATCGGCCGGCTGTTAACGGGCATCGGCTGGCTGTTGACATTGTGAAAGTTGTTGGTCAGCAATTGTGAGCCGGCCGTGGTCTATATGTTTACTATTATCTGGCAAGTGAATTATATAAAGCACTATTGGACAATTTGCATGTATAAATAATCCTCAACAAACCACCATGCAAGGGTTTTGTACCATCAGGTTATGTTTAAGCATATAATATATATGTTTATTATTAATGTAATGATAGACCTCAAAGCCGGCCATCGCCCTGCATTAAACATAATGTCAGTTTTGCCAATGTCAGACTAGGCGTAAAGATTTGAACTTCCTATTGTACGCTGTTTAAAATCTTCCGATACAAATTGATTTTTGATCACATGCTGAAGAAGCATTCACGAATATTAAATCCTTATCGTAGTAAGATAAGCATCTCGGCACTCAGCCGTCCATTTGCCGTCGCCCAGCCGTTCAGCAGCCGGTGGGCCGTTGGCCGGCCGAAAATTTTAGCGTATATATTCAACACCTGCCGTTGCTCAACACTAGCTGTACCTATAATATCAACTATAGTTCATAATAATCCAAAATAGCTGAAATAACTATAACACTACGGTAATATTGGAATTTCAGTAAATCAGCAGACGCAAGCAAAAGATATTTTCACAAGCAAAATTTATCGAACTCTCCCTGGCAAAGAATATCGCGCAGTAAGGGATACACTGCTGACTGCTGCATTAGAAATATTCCACTAATAAGCGAGCAGTTCGCATTATTCTATTGACCCATAGTTCAATTTTCTTCAAGAAGTTTCGGAGCCAATATCTATGACCGGTTCATTGCTAAAAGAAAAACTCAGTGAGGAGTTGTGAGCCAATTATGTTATCCAACGCCGACAATAAAACTTATTAACAGAGGTTCAAAGCAAAGTAAACTACGCTGTATGATTGGTATCGAAAGCCGGAAAACTACAAAAACATATAAAATCGCAAATTGAAACAAATTAATTAAAAAATACACTTCGGCTTCTGCGTTGTTTTCTTATATATGTTATGTTACTACAGTTTCCTACTTATCTGCCCAAACACATATATACATATATACATATAATCACCACAATCAAAAAATCACAACGAAATTCAATTATTTTCCATGAAAAATACGGCCAACTCAGCAGGATTGAAATTATTATATTTCAACGACAACTACTAACTAACGAACTACTGATAAAGCCATCGTCCGTATCAACATTAACGCTGTTAAATCGGTTAAATAAAACCAATCTAAATTTCAAAAACTGAGTTCCCATTAAATATATATATTAATAAAAATTTATCCCATATCTTACTCAACTGGTATATATATGTATATATAGCATTGATAACAAAAACACAATTACAACAAGAACATGTCTTGGTGGTACCACAAGGTCTCGAACTGGAAGACTGGGCGACCATTATTAAATGTTAGTGCTACATTTCCTAAAGTGCGACGTACTACGCGTATTGGTTTAGCGCAGCGTAGCATTATCAAATATGGGCCTCGTCGTCGTATAAAGAACAGAGTGAACCTTTATATTAGTCACAGTATAATCTCGAAGCAGTTGTAGCTTGAAGATGAAATTTGATGGCTTATGTTACATTCAAACATAAAGCAGCCCAGATAACTAAGTCACAACTGAAACACTATATATATACATTTACGTGTATTCTCCTTTAGCGACATGGGTAAGCTTTGATAATTTCTCGAAGATACAGCAATAGTTTTGGTACCATTCGACTCGCTCGAAGAGATGATTCAGAATACTCATTTCGGTGACAGGTATAACATTTTTTGGGTTACCAATGGACTCCTAGTACACTTGGTGCTCAAAAATTTCAAAAAGTCTCAATATATATAAATGCAGTAATTTATATACTGTTCGAGTCGAATGATGTAAAACTCAGCTAAATGGGTTAGTAGGATAAGAATCTGCACTCATTGAGACGAAACCCTTAGCTTAAGTCATTAACAAAATGATTATTTTGTGAACCAGCTCGTATAGCTGAGTCGAACGGCCAAAATTATCGCTGTATATTCAGAACTTGTCAATTTCGGCCTGGAGGGACTGAAGCAAAAACCCTTGACGCTCCATAACCACCTCGTGCCGCAAGCCGACAGTTATGGGAAATTTTAGCAATTATGAGCAAAATTTACAAAAATATTAAGCGAATATTGGGGAAAAATTATTAAAACGGCAGAAAAATTATTCAATTTAAGGAGGCGGAGAGTGGTACAAAATTATATACATTACCGCACCAATTTTCAACAAATAAATTGGTTGTTCAATATCTACAACTTTTCATATTTCCATCAAATATTAACATATAAATTTTTATTAAATTACTGCTCTCGGAACTCTTTAGCCAAACACCGGGTTCTTTGAATCATATATCTTAAAAGCTAAACCTTCGGCTACACGAGTTCGTAATTTTTAGGCCTTAGCTATATCCGTTAAGAGAACCACAATAGAGATCAAAATCTGGGTAAGCACATTGTCAGGGTGCAATAGAGATCAAAATCTGGGTAAGCACATTGTCAGGGTGCAATAGAGATCAAAATCTGGGTAAGCACATTGTCAGGGTGCAATAGAGATCAAAATCTGGGTAAGCACATTGTCAGGGTGCAATAGAGATCAAAACCTGGGTAAGCACATTGTCAGGGTGCTATAGAGATCAAAATCTGGGTAAGCACATTGTCAGGGTGCTGTAAAGCCATTTGGATTAAGACATCAAAATTTCCGTCAAAGTCTTGAAAATTTTACAGTGGTGTGAAAGCTATTTAGGTGTTTAGAGATCATACATGACTTATATATACTGTTTAAAGACTAAAAGGCGGATTAACCCACGAATGTGCAGCGAGCGGTATAATTGCGAGAGAGGACATTTATATTCACGGGTACGTTCAAATGAATACTCCATCGTTTTCAGCAAACCTGAAAACCTTTGTTATCACAGATGCAACAAATTATAACAGTAAACTGAAATCCCAATGTCAAACATAGCTCAAGACGAGGGGGCCCAAGGAATGCAGTACAATCCCAAAAAATACAACTGTTACAGATACCTTCATATTAATCACTCGATGGTTTTCAGCAACATCCAAAACTTGTATAATCACAGCTGCAACAAATTATAGATATATATAGCATTAAACGGAATATTGCAAAATCATGCAAGCCTCTGCACGGGGTCACAGGGGATGCAGTGCCATTCCAAAAAATGTACGTCAGACCCAGATACGTTCAAACGAATCACTAGTCCAACGTATTCAACAACCTTGAAAACCTTTCTAATCGCAGATGCACCGAAATGCATTATTAGATTAGAAAGCAAGAAATCATATACGGTTCAAGCGGGGATACCGGAGGGCCTATGAGCTACAGTACGGTTCAAAGAATACGTCGGTCGCAGATACGTTCAAATCAATCATATTGACGTTTATAGCAACCTCGAAAGCCTATATAGTGACCATATAACGTTTATTTATTAACAAGTGTCTTAAAATGTGATATAAACGTAAAAAATGGTCGTTTTGGGTCTCCATTTTATGTTCTTATTACCTTACCCATGAGTCTGGCAAAAAATATGCATCATTTTTTGATATTATCAAGTCTGTGTTTTGGCATATAACTGAAAAATTATGTCCCTCTTTGACAAAAAATAAGGATATATACCCTCTTTGAAGGGTACCACTATATCACATGGGTGCATTTCATAGATGAAACCCATATAAGGGCTACGAACCAGATTATAGGACATTATAAGCAAAAGTCCTTATGGGAATATTTTCATTTATTGCGGGAATATTCCTGTATGTATGGGTATATATCTGAAATATTGAGAAAACTTTTGGAACGGATGGACGGACAGTCACGGCAAAATTTATCAGTGCTTATACAAATAAATGCATGCCCCTTCGCTCACTGCGCAATAAGACATAATTTTCGGTATCTCTTTTTCAAAAATCTTTCAATTGCGCCAATGTCATTCACGGATTCAACAATCATATTTACAGTACATGTTTCGTGTTTTGTAACCAATACCTTCCAAAGCCTGCTATACTGTAATTACATACTTGACGTAAGCCTACCTCACCGAGGAGACCTAACACGAGGGTTGACTCACGACCCAGACAACTTTAGGCCTACTTTGCCCAGATGTGACCCAAACTCTAGGCGCCTGGTACACGATTATGTAATCTAAATTAAGGCCCGGCAACAATCGTCATATTCATATCTACAATAATCAAACATTCAATTCAAGTTATATATAACATTTTTATGCTGGCTCGCACTGTATTGTAATTAGGGATGTGCCGAATATTCAGTATTCGGCCGAATAATAAGGTATTCGGTATTGGGCGGAACAGTTTCACTATTCGGTCGAATACCGAATAGTTACTTTTAACCTACTTTATGAAATTTTTATTTATCAGCTCTTTAAATTTCGATAGTTAATACAAGGTAGCAAAATTAATATAAATAACCGAGCATAATCCATTTCAAGAAATTTTAGGATAATTTCTAACCTTATGAGCCAAAGCCCTATAAAAGTTCCAAATATATACTGAAAAGAGTAAAATATTAAAATCTTTGAGAAAATCGAACTCACCATTCACCAATTCTGACTCCAGAGATCCACACTTCGACTACCGAAGTTCTGTAACTTCTCAAAAATAACAGACAGAAACCCATCTGTTGTTCTAAAACAGATCACGACACACTACAAGAAAACACTTGCACAAGCCGCACACTTGTAACACAATTGCAAAACAATTATCACATAAACCAAACGCCAGATTTTCTACTTTTGTACAGACTGTTCGCTAAAATTGTTAGAATGTAAGATTTTACACGAAACTTATGAATAAGTATGTTGTAAGAAGTTGTAGTAATACGCACTGAATTAAATTTTTAAATTGATTTCGTTTATATATTTAATATTTTGAACCTAAGACAGTGGAAAAGTGTAAATAGAAAATGCATACGATATCTTATATATCGATTATTCGTTATTCGGGCGGAATATTGAAAACTGAATATTTGTTATTCGGCCGAATATTGGAAACTGAATATTCGGTGAATTTTACTATTCAGCACAACCCTAATTGTAATTACAATTGAAATGCATATCCTCTCCATTTTCTACACTCATTTTCGGATGCTTTACACAATGTTATATATATAATATATATATTATAGTTATTATAGTATATATATAAATGATCAACCAGAGATTTCGCACAGTTAATAGCGAAAACGCACTAGTTTAAACTCAAAACGCAAAACTAATTATTGATAGATTTAAAAATGATATATGACATTAATCGTCCATTATATAATAGCTAAAATTATCGAGGTACTTCACCGATCTACTAAGCTATCATACTACGAACCAGCCAGTAGATTTAGTCATGATAGCCATTTATCGCTGCCCGATTATTGGGCTCATGCAGCTCCGCTAAACCTAGCAATCAGTCACACTTCAGCGATCGGACACTGGGTACAACTCAATCAATGGGAGCGAGCTAATCCCAGTTGGAAAACACTTATTTATAGTATATATGGTGCAAAACTGATTTAACAAATAAGTACAGGCCAAACTTAACCGAAGGTGTTTTGATGGCAAACGTATAGGCGTCAAGCCAGAAATACATATTTTGTTGTAAAACTGCGAAAACCACCTTGAAATATTTACATCTTATTATAAAACTTTATACTACAACTGCAGTAGAGCGAAAAGTGTTTAGTGTTAGCAACCCGGAGGGTTAATACAGTGAACAAGACGAGCGGGGACCGGTTTCGCAACTTGTCGAGCAAGAGAGGGTCGCCCGGGGACGTAATCAAGGGGGTCGTGCCTTTTTTGCACCCGGAAAAAAGATGTGGAGTACGCGTTTATGCGTAAAAGGTGCGTTTAAACTGTGCCCCTCTATGCAAAAGACTCTGGCTACGTTCGTGTGGCCACTCCGTTATTTTAAATACTCCTCCCCCGATTTTTCTTAGGGTACTGCACCCCATCATATCTTACGGCACAACAAAATCTTGAGACGCACATACAATATATATTTACACAAATTATAAAACTTGCTGCAGTAGTTTCGCAGACAGTGGTAGCATTAGTAATCCGGAAGGTGCAAGCTATTTTACACTGAGCTCAAAAATTTCTTGGAATCCGCTTAAACCTTTCGTGTCCGCTACTTTCAAATGGACCTAAAGTGCATTGTGAGTCATTATGTTTATTGAATTTTCCATATGCCGCATGTTTGCATGTGTGTTGTTATTCGCTGGCGTTGAGAGGTTCCAAGGAATCGAGCAAAAGCTCCCATTGTGAGTATAGCACGCCGACCAATTCCACACGTCACAGCAAAAATCCAGTTAAAAATCACCTTGGCATTTATCTGATGGTTTTAATGAATATAATCAGCATCCCGCGCCCCACTACCTCGCATCCGGGAACGATGCATAGACTACAAATAAAGCCGCATTCCTAGGATACAAATGCTAAAAGATAAATGTTAAAACAAAAGCGGCGTATGTGGTAATTTTTTCTAGCAGTATGACAAAACTATGGCGTGCCTCCCCAGTTTGATTTCGGCGGGCCGATCACACCGTTTCCGAGACTCTAAATGATACTGAATAAGGACAGGGTTTTGCCCACGCAGCAAAACAGGGCGTGGACACCGTATATATATATAAATTTAACCAAACAGTCTGAAAATGGGACTGAAACACAAACAAAGTACAAAACCGAAAAATAAACCAATCTCATTCATTGTTGAACCACATATTTATACTTACAATCATTATTCTACGGTAAACAAAACAAGTTTGAGGCATAGGAGATAAGTTATGTTTTGAGCTTGTAATGGAACTGAAATGTCTATCATGTCTATTATATACCTCCTAGTCGATTCATTTTAGACCTTAAGCTGTGAGAATTAAACGTGCGCATCTTAAACAATATCCAATTTCGAGGAAGCATTTACAAAATTTAATATTGCATCGCTATTTCTTATAATCTAACGTCGTACAAACTGTAAATATACAACTGTATAATAGGTCTTTTGAGTGTTCGATTCGAGATTGATTCACAAATGAAACAACTGGCATACGCTAGAACAGATTATTTTCCTTTAATAATTGTACTTGTATGTTCAACACAGCTCGCTACGGCGCAGATGACGGTCTGTTACGTAAAAGCGGGCGAGACTGTCTAATAATAACCCTTCAACTAAACTAGTCTTGTAGGCAACATTGATCAAATTCAAATTTAGTAAAATCTATTCTAAAACGAAAACATACACACTTAAGTAACATAAATACTGAAAAAACACAGCGTATCTTTTTTTTAACTGACTGGGTTCGCTCTCTCAGTCCCAAATATCACTGTCAATGCAAGGGCGTAAGAGGCGCGCGGGAGGCCACCAACCCTCTACACCGCAGCACTCCTGCGCCCCCAAATATTAAAGAGACTTGATGTCCATGCTTAGGGGTGGAAGTTGCTTGCAAGCTGTGCCCCGTAGTACATTCGGTACCCCTCCGTGGAGAAGTTCTGGCTACAAGTACGCCCCTGTGCCCAGGTCACCTTCCGCTGCAAAATTTGTGACCCGTCAGCGGTATTCAACCATGCAACACAATGCCAAACATGACGCTACCAAATAAACAACCGGCACCTACGAATCAGCATTTGGTACTGGGCGAAAGCTTCAACAACCAACTTCAAATCTTCATTTCACAGCTTTATATATATGTTACATACGTATACATTAATAATTTATTTCATATATTATGCTAAAAGGCTTTAAATTCTCACTCTTTATATATTCCGGAAACGCGCACATTTTAATACACATTCAATGTGCCGTTTCAGAAAGGCATACACAGGAAATACGAAACCACTGTATTATACAGACATCAAATAATAGCAAGTATGTAAGCTGAATCTTTGTTGAAACCTACGAATCACACTGTCTATGATGCTAATGAGAACTTTATGTATAATTTTTAGTATCCGGAAACTGTGAGGATATGGTTATCAAATAGCCTACGTAGCAGCAAGCAAACATACGAATGATTGCGCCAACCAATTCTGTGCTCAAATTTAAGCTGTTCAAGTCATTGAACAATTTGGCGACAGCTATTAATTTTACTAAATTCTTTCTTTTACACTCGAAACATATAATCTAAATCTTGAAGTAAATAAGATATTGCTGCACATACGCGCTATTTCAGGGGAAATGTTTATTATTACTATAGGTACTTCGGCATATCAAAGCACTGTTGTAACAAAAAATTAATTAATGGAGCAGTGAAATTCTAACAAATTTGTGTAGCTTTCGTTACGTTGACTTGGTTAAGCAAACCTATCAGGACATGTCAAGTTCGCAACTCCTATAAGATTGGGGAAACGTGACACTAGGCGGTAGTGGAACTACATTTGTGAGCGGAGCTTGGTCTGTGGCATTACGAATGTACTCAATTTTATGTTCTTCAAATATCTACATTGCATAGGGCATAGGGCTTTATCATTGGTAAAAATATTATATTTGAATTCTTCGACCCAAAAAACCCTATAATGGTTTGATCGAAACGATTCTATTTCAATAAATAACACAAATATTGCAAAATTCTCTATTTTAGCTGCATAAAATTAACTAATTAGCTAATTACTAATTAAACACTCAAAATTTTTTAATCCCAAATATCAGGTGCACACTCTGACATGATAGGCTTTCAAAAAAAGTTTTTTAAAATCGGTTCAGTGGTTCTTGAGATCCGTCGGACCGAACGAACGAACGAACGGACGGACATCGACCTTTTTAATCCCAGACAGAAGATAAAAACGCTTCGCTTCGCTCCGCTCAATGAGTACCTTGGTGACAAATCTTAGCACATATCGAATAAAGAAGGATAAATTCCATGTTTGATCAGGCTTACAGACGCAAACTTTATATAATCACCCGAAAGGAAGGCCAGATATGATCCAAAAAATGTTAATTATATCGTTCCTTAATATAGGATTGCATAATCTCTGATGTCAAAACCAGAAACTCCTATTATTTGAAAAATCATTTCCTAATGTCCTGAACAATACAATATTCCTTCACCTCCTATTTGATTTAATAAATTTGGCATAAAACAGTATTATTGTTAATTAAATAACATCCAATCCCGTCCCAACTAGTTAATTTTTCATTTGAATTTGAAAAACAAAGTTGATTATATTCACAGATCGCTATTTGACCATTTCCAAGACAGACATTTTATTTTAATAAACTTTGTTTTATGAAAACCGCAAAGAAATATAGCAATAAATTCTGCTATAGTATAAAAGCCAAGCTGTCTACATGAGCGTAATGAAAGCTGGCACCACGGAAAAACTCGTGCTCGCAATAACTTTCTTCGTAATCAAAGTGGAGGCAGCGTCGTAGCCAAAAAGGGCATCGGTGGAGAGTACTCCCCCGTGATACTAGGAGTGCCCCCCGTGGAAAATGACGGAAAAGCGACTCATAGGTAAATGTACACCAGGTGCAGTTACGTTCTGCCGCACCTAGCAACCCCGTGCCCCCAGGTGAAGCTTTTTAGTTACGCCCTGAATAGGAGAGGTCAAAGCCCCGTCAAACCTTAAAACGTGAATCATTAAAAATTGAAACAAAACAAAAATATTAGAAAAATATGTTCCCCAAGGATGGATCAACGACCCGCTCCCCATGCCATAAAATTTTTGGTACCGCCGCCATTGCTTCCTATCCGAATTCTTTTTAAAAGCTTATTATAAAAGTTTAGCTCAAGTTTCGTCGAAATTAGTGTCTAAAAACCTGCATATAATTCGGAAATTATTATGACTGGGCAGCGAACGAAACAAATAAAAATTGACAACTGAAAATCATAAATTTAAATGCTAAATCACCGAAGCTCATATATATATATAGTTTTAATAAAAAATACGCCAGACAAAACATTTTCTTCTAGGTGACGGTGCACGAATCGGTACGAGGTAGAACCAGCGGCAGTTAATTTATAACCTCGAAAAAACTATTAATAACACAGCCACAGATCGACGGACGACACAAAATGTAAAATCAACTAACACTAGACAATGTAGTATCAGGCCACATTTATGAGTTTCATATCTTTTAAGACATTGTACGCAAAAGTGGGAGTGCACCCAAAAATGCTGCCGCGATACGGAAAAACAGCGATCCCATGCTCAAAACGCCACGGGATTGGGCGGGTGGGCAGTTTTCCTGCGCCGGTGCATGTTTATAGTCATTAACGAATAAGTTACTTATATAAAACCCGCACACGCGATATCCTTAGGAAGTTTCATTATTTGAACTTATTAAACAAATTACCCTTACCAGTGTTGAAAGCCGCATTTAATCTGAAAGTTATGTGTTGGTGTCGTTGTAACAATCACCAATTCGCACTGGGCACAATATATACCCATTTTTTGGTGTCTTTTTTCGCTTATGACCTCTTACAGCAATATTTTGTTTGTACCACTGAATCCGGCGAAAAAACTTCATCAGTTATATGTTTTGTACATCAGAAGTAGAATATCAAACCATTCTTGCAGGCATAACTGTTCGATGTGTATACTGATTGCTTCTTGGAGCCTTTAGGTACAGTCTGGAGCGTCGGAACGGTGAGGTTCACCTACCTCCCACAAGAGTTTGATTGCTGTGGACCACTTATATAATGGCACCACCAGAATTTCGGATTTGCGCTACTCCCCCTCCCCCCAGATTTGAATACGTTCCAACGTCACTGCTAAAAACTGTGGCAACAGTTAACGACAAATGATTAAAACTATACAATCTGATATATAACTTAGTCAATATGTGACTAAGTACAATATGTACTAAGAATAATACAACTTTTTCAGTACTACAAGTAGGTTGTCAATAGAATTGCTCGAGTGAAACTCGTCGGGCCATTCGAAGATCAACACTTGCCTGTGTATATGTACTTATATATATATAAATATTTGTTACCATTCGCTCAAGTGGCAACTGCGTATGTGAACCGCAGAACATTATACAAAATAAAAGCATGCCATTGCTATTGGCTCGGACAGCGGGATGCCAGCCCAGGTTATTGATAAAAATATCTATAACAGACACACATATCTAAACATGAAAATGTCTAAACAGTAACAAGTTCCATCGTGTTCGTTTGCACTGCTTCCGTTTATATATTTGGCTGCTGGACATGCAATGCCTGGTGCTGTTTGGTTCAAAGGTGAATATATATGCTGCTAAGCCTCTGTTCTAGTTTAAAGACTGCAGCTGGCTCGTGTCGGATCTTTTCACTGACCTGACTTGGGTGTTCGAGTGAAATTCGGGTCAAGCGATGAACCCAAAAATCGTGGCATATGTTATATCTAAACGCTCTACAAGGCGGCACAAACCCAACGAAAATTTTGGTGAACCCAACTGTAATCAACGAGAGTGCTCGTGTATATAATACATGCGCTATTATAGAGTATTTCCAACTACCGTTGGGCTTTTATTGCACTAAATTCGGGTAAATGCTTAATTTTTTATCAAATCTACAGCGTTATAAAAAAAAAGATAGCCCATTACAATGTTTTGCAACGGAGATATAATTACCGAGTTGTGCCGTTTACCACTTTTGCCTAATGTTTCTAAGATGAAGGTGTGGCGTCGACGGTCCAAATGAATTTCCACCCCATGATCTCCTGAGTTATATGTAGTAACGGTCAATATATATTTATTACATAGCTAGGTTTCACGAACAAATGGTAGTTAAAGTTAAATATTCACCCACCGAGACGTTTAATATAAATATATGCAGCGTAAAATATACTGGAACGCCAAGACATGTTTTTAAAGATCGTTTGCTGAATTCATTCCGGACATTTTGTGCTGCACATACAAAATATGTGTATTGAGACTGAAATCGGATCGGGTGGAGTTGGGTGGGATATACGAATTGTCGGATCGGATTGGGTCCGGAAATTTGGACACGATGCAGTCTCTATTCTACACACAAATGTATGCAAAAGTAAAACACCTTATTTAGAAGTTTGTAAAATATTACTGCAACGGTCTATGGTATATAAGTCGCACTTTGATACAAATTAAAATTTATAGCGAGCTTTTGCATCTTTCTGTTCTTCCATTATGCTGATGAATTGTTAACCAGAACTATAACAGGATGCGTATAAAAACCATCATAAAATCTTATATAAGCTCTTCACAAAATCAATATATTACGGTGAGCGGGTGGACAAATATATCATAAGAGTGCTTTCAAATGTACAGATCCGACCCCTGTGAGGCAATTAATTCCAGTTCTTAAACCAGTTCTTCAATATTCCGACAACAAGATTTTCCTGGCGCATAATCTTGTTGCACTTAGCATCTTTCCAGAAAAAACACACTGATTTCTAAGAAGATTACATAAGTTATGGAGAATGTTACTAATATAGTGATAATGTCGAATTTCCCCTTAGCGTATCATGTCAGGTTTCCCCCGTCAGTCAAGTGACCGTATAAAGTTTTGTCCGTTGCCAAAGCCTAAGCTTAGCCTGTACAAACATTTCGGCATCAAATATTTGTTCTCCAACACTCATATTAGTTTTATCTCCACTGCTAGTTATGGAGGTTTTGATATAATCCGTTGACATTGCTTATAAATTCTTCAACAGGATATCGTTGGCGACAAAACTACGCTATTCACCCCCCCGGTATTCGGTAGCAGTAGCCAAGAAACGTTTTTGCTATGCATTAGCCATCGTCGTCAGCTGTTTCCGAACGTACGGCAGCCCAGTTGCAAAGAAATAGCCGCTTCATACGAACCACCGAATCGTTTCTAATCTTAAACAAAGCTGAGCGGATATTTTCAGCACAGAGGCTTTTGTTGGTGTTCTTAAACGAAAATCTAATAACCACAAACTAACTACATATATAATTTTTCAATTTTGAAAAAAACCTTAGCAATTCTACGAAAACTCACTCGTTTTTCAGTTCTATTCAGTTAGCAAGCTATAAGAGCACAATTTGATGACACTTCTCATTTCAACGTTTTCTTCTATATCTGAAATTTGACAAAAGTAAACTACGTAATAGTAATAATTACTTTGGAGTACCTACTTGAATTACTAGTAATATTTTCGGTTCGACTAACACATTGAGAAGGAAGAAAATGTCTTAAAACATTTTGAAGTAAAATTATAAGAGCCGATATAGCGGCTGCTAAGGTGTTTTACAGCACTAAGCAAAAGTTTTTTGTTTTAGTGAGTGCAGGAAAATCGGCACCGTCTGTCCGTCGCTTTTTAACAACTACTGGGCCGATTTTAATTTTTTTGTTTGAAAGGCCATTGCCATTGGCTCAGCAATATCCTTTAGGTACAAGACATATAGTTTTTGTCGAAGTTTGTTTTAGTTAATTAGTAATTAACTAATTAGTTGAGCGTGTTAGCCTATTTTTAACATTTTCAAACAAAAATTGCTTAGTTTTCGATGAATAATTAGTGTAAAGCTATTATTTTGGTGCGTATACTACATCTCGCCAGGCTAATTACGAATCTGGTGTTTATTATTATTTGAGAATGTTAAAAACATGCTAATTAGTTAGTTAATTAGTTAATTTGTAGGCTACAGTAAAGGCTGGCAGTTTGCACAGAATACTGATTTTTTTACCATTCGTCCCGGAGCGTGATCATAATGTAATGGCTACTAGCTAATTTTTGGTACCAAAGCTGTATCTTACTTTTTTGAAAAAAAAAACATTCAACAAAGTTTGATTTTCATAAGGCTTAAAGAAATACATCAGTCATAAATAATAACTTTACGTTCAGGATATGACCGTTCTACCTAATTACACTAGCTGAAGCATTCTTGTTGTT
The DNA here is from genome assembly GCA_030248225.1 of Trileptium ribeirensis. Taxonomy (NCBI): domain Eukaryota; kingdom Metazoa; phylum Nematoda; class Enoplea; order Enoplida; family Thoracostomopsidae; genus Trileptium; species Trileptium ribeirensis. The sequence goes on from JASANE010026898.1 coordinate 147,596, forward strand.
GGCAACAGAACTCTACAGAGTTCCTCCAGAACCACAAGAGATACGATGAAATTTGACTTACTCATGGAGTTAATCAGTGAAGCTGCTTTATTGCGTGTTTCTGGAGTCTGACAGTCCGTCATGAAATGTAGCGCCTGCATTATGTACTTCAACAGATTCCTGAAGCATTGCACAGATGTATATATGACGTTCAACAAATCTCGTGGTACGCAACGATAGTAGACGTGTCTTCGATATTCTGCTATCATCTTCTTCACCGATGCAGGACATTAACATGCTTGCTCGTTCTGCACTGGACTTAAAAACGACACGGTTTCTTTTACCACATCCAGTGCATGCTCGATAGCTGGAATTTTTACAGCCTGTGCAGCGCACAAATTTAAACAGTGCATAGCACAGTGAAAATACTGAGCTTTCTGAGTGAAAATACGGTTAAGTCGTTCCCGAGGTATGGCCGATCACACACACACAAACGGAATTAACAAGATTGCACCCCGGCAACACAAAATCTCTACTACGTTCTGATAAACAATTAAAATTGCAGCATTGGCAAAAAGTGCCAAAATAGTGAACCGATTAGGGATTGATTGAGTTTTTCGTTTTGACGACATATTTTTTACTAGTTATGATAGAATATGAGTAGTAAATGCAATATTGTAATCGGTTGCCGAGGACGTATTCATCTCTTAATTTTCCCAAATAAACTATACTCAGCCTTTTCAACAATATTGCTATACAGTGGCAATTGGTCTAAATTAGACTAGATGGGTAGAATATTGAGGGTAATTTGGTAAGCTGCTATATGGGGCGCATTCTGCCAAATCAGGCTGGAAAGTATTATAGGGACACCATGTGGTTTACAGTAGTACTTCGTAGAACTATTCAACTCAATCAAAGCTGACAAAATCACGAAAACGTAAGACAAAGGCAAGACAGTCACAAGCTACAAAAAACAAAGACAGATAAACAACAATCATAAAGTTGTCTGCACAATTCCACACGGAAAGCCAAAAAATGTTAAATCTAAACATAATATATTAAATATTAAATCCAAAAATTAAAATAATATCTTAACTTTCTTTGCTATGCAATGTATGATGTTTGACATGCTAGCACATGCTTTATGCGCACAGGCCTTAATAATTTTTAGTGGGATTGGATTGTCCCAGGACCCCCAGGACCCCTTGGCTACGCCTTTGGTCGCTGATAATTAATATGTGACTTTTAAAGCTCTATGATTTTATCATGTGTACTGATTAGCTTAATTAGATAATTAGTTAATATCACCAATTAATTAGCTAATTTTTAGCTAGATAACTTTTGGTATGGTGAATTTGACAGCAATTGTCTAAATCGTGATATTTATTATAAATTGATTAAATATTTAGTTGAAATATATGCATACATAGATAAGATATAAAAAACTTTGCTTATTGCTCCGCTTACTATTTGTAATTTATTACATTTAATAGTATAGTCATTCAGATAATGCAGGTTATCGATGTATTTCAGCAGATCCAACAATAATTTGCCCCGTAGCTTTGAATGTCAATCCATTTAGTTCCATCGTTTTACACAGTCCAAAATTTTTCACAGCGTCCTGTTGTGTACGGAACACTATGAACGAAATGAAATCTAGATATTAACAACAATTATACATACTATATCGACTCTGTAACATTACACATGGGCGTTGTGGGTACACCAAACTAGGTTCAGAACATCAAACTTCAAGCACAAACCTGGTTCCAGGTGGCTTTCTGAGTTCGCCGATGACTGAGAACAAAAATATTTAAAGAATGCCATTGTTAAGGGTGGCATGGCATGGTTTTAAACTGAAACTTTAGTTTTATTTAACTCAACAAATCTATGCGCTTTCATTTCAGCTACTACGACTAGATGCTATGCTGAGACTGTCGCATTAAGCACCATTGCTATTAATTACTAACTTGTCTGTATAAGCTGTGAATAATACTTAGATCGAGCGAAATGGTTCGGATATAAACTCGGTGATTGGATATAAATCATTTCCAGTTACACCTTAAATGAAATACTACCATTCGTTCCAACAGGTTTTAGTTTGATTTTTTCCAGAAAACTTTTCCATTTATATTTCGTGGCCAAATCTGACATCAAAACGAACTTAGCAATATCAGAAGCGAAACGTGCACAGCGAACATTTGAGCTAAATAAAATAAACTATGTTAAAACCATTAATAATTACAGCGAAATATAGCCAATTTTGGTCCAAAATAACCATTTGAGCGATCTATTCCCCAGCTTCAATGATGTGCGGAAAATATCAACGGTATAGTATACAGTCTAAACCACCTACGGACGCATAATGTAAAGGTACACGCGCTGTCAAAATTAAGGCAAATGTTGCCATGCGGCTTCGACCAATAGGAACAATGGCGTTACTTGCTGTATTTTGACACAAAATTGATTGTTTTGCAAAAGGGTTAACGTCTTGATTTTATGACTCTGGGTGTATTATGTGGAAAACACATAGCCAGACTTCCATTTTATGGGTAGCTAGCCAAATTGGGGGTAAGCCAAGTTCAGCGGTGCAAAATTATTTTTATATTTATAAAATGTTCCATTGCATGAAACTACGCAGCGGTTGCAATAACCTAAACCACAAAAAGTATCGGTATGTAAGACAAGTGATATGCGGAGGAAAGGCGTACAATCCAGTTATCCCTGCTATATTTGTTGGTTATAAATGAAAAGCCACTAAGCAATTTAAGATTATAAGAGTGATATTTTTCCACTGCTTTGTCAGGAGGGCAAACAGAATCTCGGAGGACGGCGGAGAAAGGGGGCGCGCGCCCCACTAGTTATGCATCTAGTATCTCATGCATACTGTGAAATTTTATATCACATTTTGCTGGTTGCCGTGCTATAGGCGGTAACACCAAAATCCACCTTCATTTTCATTTTGGTCTAAAACTGGGAATTGTTTAGTCCTTGCTTTTAAAATGGGAGCCATGAGGATAAATGTTCTTTTGCCATTCTGTGCCCACGCTTAAATGCAATTAACGCTAAAAAAATTAGCTACATCCGCCATCCATTCATGAGCTACAACCGTTGCTGCAATACATCTCTACATTCGTGCAGTAACCACGTAACAGGGTTACGCTATATACCTGAAAGCAGAATGATTTTAGTTATGAAAATAAGTTTTTAACTTTTTCCTGACTGTGAAAATTTTTTGAAAACGCTACTGGCCTAATGCAGTAGCCACAGCAAACCCCGGTATATATATACAGAACGGCTTATAATGTCCAGAGGGCACAGCAGCTATTAAACTGTGCACTATCAGATGCCATAAAATAATTAATGGTTCCTATTACTGTCAGGGAAACACATTGGTGTTAATTTGCGTGGATAAATAATACTTATACTGTACCTATCCAATATAAGGCTGGCAAAGAATGTTGCAGTCAGGCTACTCCTTACTGATTTTGGCTTGCAATGCTATACTTACTCAAGCAAAATCCTTCGAGCTGCAGCATCCAATGACCGGTAGCAAACGATTTACTTCTAATGTATAGTTGAAAATCCCGACTTAGATCAGTAAAATCAAACTTAATTTGCAACCAAGCCACGATGAATCTCATAAAATATTACTCCCAATGAAATTGTTTTATTTCTTGTATATACGCAATACGGAATTGGAATGTTGAGAATGCAAAACGATGTTTTAAGTAAATGCGAAATGTATATCGATCTACTAAATAGTCCGCGATTACTATATTATTATACTGCGGCTCATAAACATATATCGAGAAGACACAGGAGTCGTTCAACAAATTTTGTACTGCGAAAATTATTCTCAATTTTATAGTCCAGCAACAATTGTAGCAGTGCAATAAAGAAAGTTGCAAAACGTCAGTCTTTGTAAGCAGTTCGCTGGCTGAAACAACGTACATCATCAACAACTCAGCTGCTCGGGAATATTTAACATTTCAGCACTAATTATTATCAGGGCCGTGCCTAGGGATTCCGAGCCCAACCCCCCAAAAAACCTTGTGCTAGATCCTATCCAGTGGCGGATCCGGGATTTCACTGTTTGTGGAGTCCGGACGCCGCACTCTAGACGCCACACTCCGCCCCGATGTTGAATCTGAGGGCAAGCGAAGATAAAGCGCATCTGGATTGCAAACTAAGATATATAACACATATAGGGGTGAACATTCTGCAGAAGCAAATCTCGACATGTTTTAGTCGCGAGCCCATAACACCTAAGCCCCTCGAATTGGGGTTATTGGGACAGTCGGCACGGCTCTGTTTGCGACAGTGGTATTAAAACTGTACAACCGCTCGTTGCATCAATCATTGTCCTTCCTGCCTTCATAACCCCAGTCAATGCTCTTATCTTAAGCTCGTTTGATCAAAACACACATTGTTCTATAACATCTTGTTTTTGGTTTCAATAACCGAGCATTGGTAAGCCATTGCCGAAACTTCGGACTTGACCATGCAGTCTTAAAGCTAGATCAATAGCAATGTTGCGGTGGTCTTCGCCAGGACTCCACGATTTATCACATGCTGCAGTGTGTGCAGTTGCTCAACTGCAAAAAACTTTTTTAATAAATGAAACCATTTGTGCCTTCATTGGACATAACCAAAGTTATTAGGTTTCTGGTCGAGGTAAAATATGTTCAGTAGGCTTACTGGCGGTAGAGCTCAAAGGGCCGTAACTAGTGTTGGCCTGCAGGCCTTAATTGTAGCAAATACCTACACGACATCCATTTATTAATTCAGCGAGCCACAACCATACAATTCAGAGAGCGTTATTTAGCAACAATAAACCATAAAAACAATAATTTGCAAATAACGTCTGCGCTAGCTCGCTGAAGTTTGTAGAATGCCAGACGATTCTCCTGAAAAATGACCAACTTTTAGCGAATAGCCTAATGACTAAAACTCTCCTAGGGATGTACCAAAACTACACTGCCTTCGGCACACAGCGTGCAAAATTGGAAAACTGGTGGATACGGAACGAGTACAGGACCACGGCAAATAATATATGACACGAGTCCCTCTTGCCATGCCCAGAAGGCGCGAGAATATAGATTATTTTACTTGCTTATCAGAAATTTAAGCACAAACTCTACAAAATTCAATCTCAATAATTATTTCCCTTCATTCGAATTGGCAACCTTTCAGTTAACTGATCAAATGATATTTTCATACAGCTAATTTTTTGTGTACTAAAACTTTCTATGTAGCCCAGACGACCCACCTTTGTGTTACTTGGGAGACCATTGCAATCCCGAAGATTTGACGTTAGCAATTTGGATTTCACACGATCTTTGGAAAGAACAATCTTGGATGTGAAAAATACCCAAAATGAACCGATATCATTTCCCACCAAATCCGTAAAATGAAGTCGTGACCAGGTAATTTGGTTTTTAAGTTTGTGTAACACACTATTTTAGTTCCAAGTATATATATATTACAACCAGCAAGCCAATATCAATTATGATATATGTTCAAACCGCTAACAGTGTTATCCAATAATCACTCCAGCAATTCTTGGCTCTTGAGTGACACAGCACCTGCTGAATTCTACTTCTTGTTAGCAGCACCGGCACACAAAGACAGCCAGTCGTACTGGGGACACAAACAAGACAATAAATAAGCTAGAAGATATGACGCCTAAATCAACATAGCACCAACAAACCACTAGGACTCAATACCGATCAGAAAACATACGTGTACACATAACATCGTCACCATCATCATTATACGAAAACCACAAATAATTTTCAAGCTCACATTTCCTTTTCTCCACCTCGTTGTAAGGCCAGCCAGGCCGACCATACCGGCTTTCCTAGCAAAAATTTAATTTAATAACATTGGCAAGGCAATACCGCGATGGTCACAACACTAAACTGTGACAACAACTGCACGACTGACAGTGGCTACCCAGTTGATTTGCGAGTGCAATGTGCCTACAATGATAGCAACATTTCAATAAACGAACAGCTGATGAATTTCCCCGCAGAAGATTAAGCTGACCTCTTCTCAGACTTCGCTCGGGATGCGAAAATCAAGTGGCTAAGCAGTTCAAAGCACGATCAGCTTAGCATATGGATTTAGCATGGCGCGCTGTGTCGCCATTTAAACCTGACAAAACTTGTGCAAAGCTGAAAGACAGACATCAACAAATAATTATATATACATCGATCGACGTCGATGAAGTGCTTTTGCAATTTGCATTGCTGAGCTACTGCAAAGTTCTAAGATGTGTAAAACGAAAATATTCTAATAGTCTCATATTTTGTGATAAACAGTCCCGCCAGCAACAAAATTTACACAAAATCCATCAATCTGGTGAAAAGTTATGAGATCAACAGGCGGACCAAAGCAATGTTGTGCACAACACTAGGAGCTTTTTGAGGAAAGCCCGATCGCTATAGATGCTCCGGATCAACCCGATCGCTATAGATGCTCCGGATCAACCCGATCGCTATAGATGCTCCGGATCAACCCGATCGCTATAGATGCTCCGGATCAACCCGATCGCTATAGATGCTCCGGATCAACCCGATCGCTATAGATGCTCCGGATCAACCCGATCGCTATAGATGCTCCGGATCAACCCGATCGCTATAGATGCTCCGGATCAACCCGATCGCTATAGATGCTCCGGATCAACCCGATCGCTATAGATGCTCCGGATCAACCCGATCGCTATAGATGCTCCGGATCAACCCGATCGCTACAGATGCTCCGGATCAACCCGATCGCTATAGATGCTCCAGATCAACCCGATCGCTATAGATGCTTCGGATCAATAAGAAGTACGTGTATGTATATATAACGGATTTTCATTTGTACTCATTAATCGTTTCGCTATCTCAGGTCGGGTGTACTATGATTATATATTTCGATTCAGTATTTTATTTCCAATATAATCACACCATTATTATAATAAGCGGGCACATAGCAATGGTTGCCAATAATCGCCTTGGCTCTCTTTAGAATTATATACCACAAAGCTTAAATGGTCTACATATATATACAGCAAAACATGTTTGTATACATGTATATAACAATATATATACAAACTTGTTGTGTGTTGATCACATCAGATAAGCTTTTGTGTCTTGTATAGGGTTTTGGTGGACACGCCAACTAGCTAAAATTTGTTATTAGGAGCAGCTTTGACTCCAATAACAGCCGGATAAAGCTACCACGACTAGTTACTGCAAAACCATAGGAATGTTTGTTGTTCTACTATTAATAAATACCATTTGCCTGACAACTGAATAAATAGAAGATAAAGCACAAAAATTAACATGACGGAACCAACTATGACACGTTTTATGGTTGAACATAAGTTGTAATATCAATGACTAACAAGTCGAATGCCAATGTTTAATAAGTGTCAGCTAATTTCGTAGGCTGCGCCGCTAGAACCAATAAATCCACAAATCTGCACGTCTCAAATTTTGGGTTTTAATATAGGATCCGCCAGCCAAAGCCCAGGCCTAAACTTAATCTTATGAAAGGCTTAGACTTACACATTGGCTCAGGTTTGTGCAGATTCTATCATTCACTTAAACATTCTATAAAAGCAGAAATTAGACTCAAGTTTACAGACATTTTGTTAAATTCTAGTTTTCAATTTAAGCACCATAATTAGGCTTAATTTTGGTGATTGTTTGCAGAAGTTATTTTAAACATGGCAAAATGTCAGGATTTCGTGAAGAAGCGTTCAAGTCAAACTGACACCGGTGAAAGGTGGTTTGAAGGGTTATGTTATACATTCACAACTGTTCAGCAAAACACATGGTTTACAGCAACTTCGATGACAGATAATTTTGGCAGAAGTCATGTAATTTTATTTATCATAGGGATACAATAGTGTCCCCATTATATGGTTTATATATCTCTTCTTTGAGGACCTTATGGGCACAAGTGCCCAACGGTGACCCTGACGGTACCTCTCACGAGCGCCCGCCATCTCGTTCTACACTGCGCTACGTCCAAGCATTCCTGAAGGCATCGTAAGCCCCACATTCTTGTTCGGCTGTTTGGCGGGATGAGAAGTGGTTGTGTGTGCCTCGATTTGCCTTTTCCAAGTTTTTCTGACACCACCTCGAGGTCTCTTCCATCCTTGCGATGGCGTTGAGAGTAAAGTTCGTTATGGTTTATGCCAAAACTGATGCATTTTAACGACGATTTTAAATAAAAAACTGATGCTTAATTGCCCTTGGAGATATAGCTTGACGTTCAGAATTGTCAGTTTCGTAAATATCCTATCTTGATCGTTTACTTCTATTATTCCGTCACAGGCGGCATGACAATTACTGCAGAGACATAGCGAATTGAATTTAAGCAAATTTTGAGAACATTGCTTCGAATGAACAGAGATATATTTAAGAAGCCAGTTAGATTCCGCAAAAGCAATCCTCGGTAAATAGAATAGGCATGTGCATATTCTTTTTATGTTTCCCCTCAATTTCAACTTAATTTTTGTTTTGCAGATAAGATAATAATAAAGAATCGTGTCTCATAATATACTTCCGGTACAATCCGACACAGCATGCACAATTTTTTTCAGACCAAATCGGATGAAATAGCGTTAAAAATAAATACATATACATACATATGCATACGCTAGGCATTGTTTAGTCGTGTCGGATCGAACGGCCTCGAATGTGGTTACGGCCTAAACTCTGTACCTAGCGTAGGCATGTGTATGTATATGTATTTATTTTTCAAACTATTTCATCCGATTCGGCCCAAAAACATTTTGCATGCTTTTTCACGTCGGATGCAGTGTATATACACACTACATAAAATACACGTTCTATCTGGATGGGATCTCATCGGAACGGACACAATCTGAACCCACCCTTGGTCGTGTTGTCAATCAGATCGGATGCAATGTGAACACAATTCGGATAGGATTTAATGTGAACACGGACTAACTGCTGACCACCTGTCCACGTGTGTGGTCATCAACGGCAATATCAAACGCAGAATATTTAAGCTAGATTAGCAAAAAACATACTGGTCTACTTATAACAAAGAGAACGGGAATCGAATTACATCACCTATAACCGAGCAGACCAGCACGCACACACCTGAACAGCAAATAAATCCCCACTCGCGCTTAGAGCAAAACACTAAACATAAAAAATATATTACCCGATATATGCCTGTTTACGTTTATGTAATAATTGCTTTGAGAGCTATTAGTTGGCTAAATTCAAAAGCTAAAAATAAACCTAGCAGTAATAATTTCATTAATGCTAGAGGTCCGATGCCCCTGAGGGGGTATCGGCGCCCCAGGGTGAGTAACCCCCTGCCAACTCATATGAGCATGTACGAATAATTTATTCCATATTCGTACGAGGCTACCTGGCACTTTTTTTGAAACAATTCCGTATCGGCCAATAATAGATATATGCCAGCATGAAATAAAATAGATAAATTTGTTTTGGGACACTTTGTTTATAAATAAATACAACAACTATTTTGTGTTCTTGTAATAACACCAGGGACTATATTTTACTTGTAACTAACAAATGCATACTTATGATAAGCAAAAGCAAGGCGCCGGTGTAACACTGAATTTCAATTTGCTCTTCCCAAAAATTAAATCATACATATACAACAAGGTCAATATGTACTTAATCAACGTCGTTCATCTGCGGATAATTTCGTATCAACCATCATGAGCCTCAACCTAGGGTCAAGTAGCTACACAAGCATCTTAATACAGCGCCACCGAACTACGCTCAAGTACCTGAAAAAGCAGGTTTACACAACGCGAGCTAAACTTCTGGTCTCGAATACGGTTTAATCTTTACTGTAGCAGTTTATTATAAACCTAGATACAGATGGGGGAGGGGAAGAATTTATCCATACCCTCGTCCCCCGTCGGACTGATCATAAATGCGTTTCCAGCTTGAGATGATAGTTTTGGGTGAATTGTCAGACGAGTCTTCAATTCAGTAAATCCAGTCAGTAAATTTACATTTACACAAGAAAACTAGCTGTCCCGGTATAATAGAAACCAGATGTCTACATTGTCTGACTGACTGTCTGTATGTAATCCAAGTCAACGTTGTTGATTGGACGCTAGAGCTTCATTACATAGCACAATTTGTGTCCGACTACGTGTATGCATCGGATGAAAAAATTGAGATCACAGTATAGAATCAGAGCTACAACACCACAATCCTGCATTTTTTGAGAGTTGCCGTTTTCGAGCTATAAACCAAAGTTAAAAAATAACCCAAAAACGGAAACTCACACAATTTTGACAAAGTAAGCTTCTTGCCTGGCGTGGTAAACCGTGAATTTGTGCCGTTAAATTTCGCTGATTTAAAGCTACATTGAATATGTTATGAGTCCTGCTGAGGCTAAATTTACTAATTACGGGAAGAAAATTATTGTCAAATTTTGGTAATTTTTCAGTTTAGTTACACATTTTCTTTAAAGGCCCCAGCAGGTTTTCGGCGTTGCTGAATGCGGTAAAATCAATTGTATTTGCATGAAATAGCGTTGCTTTGTGCATTAAATAGGGCAAAAGTTAGGGGACTTCAACGTGAAACTTGATGCTTCAAAATATTTTTTAAATTATAATTTATATATTTTAATGTTTTTTGGTATTTAAACAAATAAATAGTCAATCGGTTCTCACATGTGATGCGTGTACCCGCATCTTTGCCATTAAAGCACTGCATCCGTTGTTATTATTGTGGGACTTTAAAGGGTTTGGGAATCCGAAATTGGAACCTTGCAATAGCCGCTGCACGTAGATTAGCCGCACATTGCGCGAGTAACTAGTTTATTGAAACCAGCGAGTGTAGCGAGCGGAATTTCCTTATACTGCACAACTGTCCACAAAATACTTTGTCCGTCTGTTTCACGCATAACTCTTCACAAAATTTAAGAGTTTTCGCAATTGTTTGTTAGATGTGTAACATATAATACCATATAACTGCGCACCTAGCTGTGTGTTTGCACTAGTCCAATCATTTCCTGCTCAAATTCTCTCACAAATCACACATGAATTAGACACTTTTTGATTTTGACCATTTGAACTTTTCCAATATTTTAGGCTCTAAGCACTTGCCTGAAACTCTGGCTTGAAAAATGGACTATTCATAATCCTCTCATCCTGGACTACAACTTTATTTTCTGCATTTTAATCGCAGCAGTAAAAGATGATAAGTTTGTTCCGTGACTAGGCACCCGACTACAAACGGACCGGGTATTGATTTTGCAGCTACGGCTATTTCTGACCATCGCCTCTACAATGTATGTCATATGCTGTGTGCTACAACAGCACGTATACCACCTGGATCAAAATTAAGATTAACACGAAAGACCATGTTACTTTGACGCTGAATACCGCTTAGAACTTATGTATTGAAACCAAACATTATGAGTTTGTTTTTCGGCTGATCGAGATGCGATGTTACGAATAGCTCATGCATATGTGGTATTTTCAGTATTTTTCTAGCATATATCAATTTGACGATACCGGTCCATACACTTGTCTTTGTTTTAAGAATATTACGTCGCGGCTATTTCGTACGGCCTGTTTGTTTGCTAAATCACACAGACTGCTCTCGACACTAATTAACACTTTGTTATCTTAGAATCTAAAATAGACACTCTAATATCAAGACTAAGCCCTAATATGCTCGTTATCGGTCGGCTATATGACGTCATAGTTTCAGGAAGTGCGATTCGTCGATGTGTATTTTAGAATCAGGAGTCGCCCATTGGCCCAGCCACCGAGCCAGAACGAAAATTTTTTGATCCGTTCCTACCTTTACATAGCAGTCGTTTGAGCAATGACGTATAATAGTTTAAGAAATATCTTCAAAAAAGTGAAATTTTCACTTTGGCAAAGCCATGTTGATGGATCATAAGATGCAAGGCAATTATAACGTTCCGCATATCAGCTGCCTTTGGCCGGAATGGATTTCGTACTGTATTGTAGTGTGCAATCCTGTATAGTGGTGTTTGTAGCAATTCCACTGATTACGTGATGGCTCAAAAATCAGATATTTTGGTGTATCATTTCTAACGCGTCGCCTTTAAAATATTTCTAGCCAATCGAAAACAACGAATTAGCTGTTTACTAAAACAGAAACCCTTTCAGAACTTTTATTCTGAGCGGCTAAAGCTGCTACTACGCACGTCTTTATCTGAATCTACTCACAGACGCTGATCGGGGAGGGAGAGGGTTGGAGGGATGATCTCCCCAAAAAATTGGGCAACATAAGATCAAAACCCCTAAATAGAAAAACTGATTTGGTGGGCGACGAGGTTCGGAATTTACATAATTTAATCAGATTTAAAACAATTTTTTTTCGATTTTTTTGGGTTCCCAATTAGTGTTGTACCGTGGCCGGGGCTAGCCTACCGGGGCCGGGATCGGAGCTACGCTTGGCCCCGGCCGGGGCTAGCCGAAAAGTACTGTGTTCCACTTTCCAGTGCATATAGAGCATATATACGATATATACATACATGGCGACAGTCGGGGAGGGAGTAAAATCCCTCCTGGGAATTTGGAACCCCTCCCGCGGAGTGAGGTGAACTCATAGACGAAAATTTGATGTCGGCGACCAAAAACGGTCCTCACTACCGTACCGACCCACCCCCCATAAAAATTTCGCTGGCTACCGGGGTTACACCGCGTGGGGGGGCCGGGTTCTAGAACCACTGACATGTATGCTAATATACCAATAACCAAATCATTGTTTAATTACTATTCTTCAAGATTATCACATAAAATCAGAATCACGTCATTTTCGACAACATTTGACAAAAGTCTGGATACAAAGACTCAGAAATAGGGCCTTAGGCCCCAGAATATTCATAAAAGGTGGTCTCTTTCGTTACAGTAGTTGGAGTGGGAGGCCGCGTTAGGTAAAATTTCTGTAAACGGTTTGCCATTGCCAAAGGCTACAGAAAAGGTGGTCATAGTATCTTTAGTCGCTGGAATATTCCGAAAGGATATTTCTAAATTTTACCTTTCCTTCGGCCCCGGCACCTAAATTTTACCGGGGCCGGGAGCAGGGCTTCGATGTTGCCTCGGTCCGAGGCTAAATTTGTTGCCCCGGGCACCGGGGCTGAGCCCCGGTACATCCCTATTCCCAATTATGGATCCTTGGTACCCAAAAATTTTGAAAAAAATTTTCTCCATAAATATATAATTTTATACATCGTCCGAAAGGCGTTGACGAGCTGAGTTAAATGGTTAAATCTGAATCGGATAATGGATTAAGGAGTTACGACATTTACATGACATCCTAAGCCTAACCATTAGTTTAAGCCTAAATCAACCTCGATTCAGTTGATTTTACAACCATTCGACTCAGCTAGTCAATGCAGTCCGAGTGATATTTACAACATAAAGTTTTTAAAGAAAAAAGACCTTAAAAATTTTTGGTAAGGGACCAATGGGAACTGGGGAGGGGCATTGGTGCCAAAAAATTCGGAAAAACTTTGCTCTAAATCTGGCCAAAACTGGTATTTTAGCTCGTCGATATCCATCGAACACAAAATTATGGCTGTATCCTCAAAATTGAGCAATTTCGGTTCGGACGGGCTAAAGGAAAAGACCCTTTTGACATATTGCAAACTTTCTCGCTTCCCTCAAACTTTAGATGGAGTCAATATATCAATTTAGTAGCAAAAACTATTTAAAATTAAAGTGCATCGATAGTACAGAGCAATCAATAAATGCAAAAAGTTAACTAGTAAATATTTATATAGTCAGAATGGGATAACAGCAACACTTATATCGGCTATACGTTACAATCGTACACTAATGAGCTGCTGAAATCCGCCTGCGAAATAAGCGATTTGAATGTCTACGTTTCTGCTGTTAACTAACGTGTGCAAGTTTACTACTGTTGGCAGGTTGTTCCAAGCATTTATTCACCTCACGGGAAAAGTATGGCCAAAGGGTATTGTTCCAAGCATTTATTCACCTCACGGGAAAAGTATGGCCAAAGGGTATTGTTCCAAGCATTTATTCACCTCACGGGAAAAGTATGGCCAAAGGGTATTGTTCCAAGCATTTATTCACCTCACGGGAAAAGTATGGCCATAGGGGAGTGTTCCATTCATTTATTCACCTCACGGGAAAAGTATGGCCAAAGGGTATTGTTCCAAGCATTTATTCACCTCACGGGAAAAGTATGGCCAAAGGGTATTGTTCCAAGCATTTATTCACCTCACGGGAAAAGTATGGCCAAAGGGTATTGTTCCAAGCATTTATTCACCTCACGGGAAAAGTATGGCCAAAGGGTATTGTCCTTTTGCGGGGTTCCAGGGTATTTTCCCCCGAACGTTCCAAGCATTTATTCCTCACCTCACGGGAAAAGTATGGCCTAATGTTATTTTTACAAGCATTTATTCACATCTCGGGAAAAGTATGGCCAAAGGGTATTGTTCCAAGCATTTATTCACCTCACGGGAAAAGTATGGCCAAAGGGTATTGTTCCAAGCATTTATTCACCTCACGGGAAAAAGTATGGCCAAAGGGTATTGTTCCAAGCATTTATTCACCTCACGGGAAAAAGTATGGCCAAAGTATTGTTCCAAGCATTTATTTACCTCACG